>CP125978.1:17154546-17424070 GCA_030063025.1 Avena longiglumis | reverse complement strand
ATTATTGCTCCTATTTCAACGTTGTTGTTGCTGCTACTACAACCATAATGACAACTTCGTGAGCAAGAACTATTTCAGTACAACAACCGAGCAACTCAGCTTGTTATTGGTAAGTATTCTTTGGCTCCCTTGTGTTTTAATCAACAAATTGCAATACTACCCGCGAAGACCTGCTACATCCCCTTACAATTTGTAATAATAACAAGACTATTTTCCGAATATTTTATCATTTGCCACGCTTTACTTCTGTACCTATTATTTGGTTACATTGACCACCACATGTCAAAGGACATGGTGTGGCAAATAATAAACCTAAAAGCATGGAAGTGGCAAATGGCAAACTCTATTTTCCTGGGCCATGTTGTGGAGCATATAGCTTTATTTTTGTTCACTTGATCTATTGTTCATTGCTACCTTTCATCATGGGGAAGTCTCTTGATGGAAAGTTCACCTACCATCCACCACAAGAATACGACGCTCCCCAAACACCTATGCTACTCTTGGATTCGACCGTCACAGGCAGAAGCTTGTCACACCACCACCACATACTCATGCCACACACTACTATCATCAAGTAACCGAAATCGCTGATGATCATGATGTTACTTACTTTGCTTGATGCGAGTGGTTCACTAGGGTCCTCTAGATGCTACTATGGCTAGTCTAGGAAATACCGAAACTCCTAGTGAACGACCATGACCTGTTGGGACACCCCGAGTCTAGTGAGAGTTATGATATTAATGATGGTTACATTGAGACCACCGATGAATTTGTTGGAGGAGGCCGAAAACACACATGGTACTAAAGGGTGAAGTGTCTCCTTGCGATTTATTATTATGCCTAAGTTGTCCCATGATCCTAAGTTTGCCACTTCTCCCATAGACATAAAGATGGTTATTTGCGATTTCTCTCTCGATTTATCTTATTTAGATATTGTTGAGAAAGAACCTTGTGGTACCGAAAATGAGAGAGGTTGTGGCTCATATGAATGAGCTTTATACTACAGAGTGCTTTGTTTCTCCGATGATTTTAATGCTAAAGGTTTTGTTTTTCGTTAAGATCTTCCCTTTTTCACTAAAAAGGTGAAGGGCTTGGTTTAATAGATTACCCTCGTTCCCATTTATAGCCCCGATTACTTGATCGCTTCTTTCTTCCATAAATATTTTCCTCAAAGAAGCATGGGACATGCCGCTTTGTAGAGACTTTTGATTTTAAACATGGAGAAGAAAAGAAATTGCCTCGAGTCATGGAAAGACTTCGTTCCTTGATTCATGCACATCCTCGGATGTCCATTACCTAAGAATGAGCTTCTTGATATTTATTATAATGGATCAAACGATGATTCTAGGACCTACTCTGGGAGATAGCTTTGCCGATTTATCAGGTGGTTTTCGTTCGTGAAAAGTTACTCCTACATGTGATAAGCAAAATTAATGACTAAGATAAGCAAGAATTATGATGAGATTGGACTTCAACCGAAAGTTAAATACACCCTCGAGCCTATTACTCCCCGAACCATTTTAGTTCCTAAACCAGTTCTCAAAGACCAACAACAAAGAAGAGGGGGGAAAGTTATTCAGCATTAAATGATGAAGTGATGAAGGAAACTAAGAAGTGTCTAAAGGAGAAAGGTATTAGAGCTCTAAGATGTGAAGAATCTACCTCCTATAGAAGGCATTATGTAAGCCAATTCCCCACTCATCTACCGTTGAGGTACACTCTCCAATTTAATGAATGTAATATTCCTTATGGTAGGCAAGCCCTCATGATCAATGTGCTTAGAGGAATTTGATTACATTTATTGGTTGGAACAAGGTAATTTCAATAAACAAGTCTTTAATCATTTCATCGGAAAACCTCTAGAGCTATTCATGAGTTGAAAGATATTGTAGAAAGAACTTCTAATGATATTAAAATGCTTTGTAAACACTTCCCAAATGGTTCAAACTCAACTTGATCAACTTGGTTGTGCTAAAAGCACAAGGATATGCTAGTTAATGCTTCTGTGAAATAAACATGCTTATGGAATTAGAACTAGGAGTGGTGCAATGCAAATTACTCAAGATCCTTTATATCCCGAAGGACACCCTAAAAGAATAGAGCAGGTGATTCCCAACAAGTCGAGGATAGTGGTAGCCCCTCCGTAAGAGGAAGAAAAAGAAACATAAGAAAGCTGAGGAAACCACTTTGGAACCTTGCTAGTAGATCCTAATAGTATATCCTCGTCTCTAATGCTAAAAACTGAGAGTGGTAATATTGATGAGTCTCCGATAAGGAGGAAGGTGAGGAAGAACCTAAGAAACACACTAAGAACACTAGGTACACACGTAGGAAGATTTTATTGCTAAAAACATGGTAAAGAGAGAGAACCTTGGGTAGAAACCCATGCCTTTCCGGGGTAAGAAACACAAGTCAAAGGAGTGAAGAACACTCACAACAAGTTTTGTGAATGGATGAAACCTTTATTCTTGCAAATTCCTTCAACTCGATGCTATTAAGTTGCCTCCTTATTCAAAGTATATGAAGGATATTGTCTCAGAGTATAAAAGGAAGATTCCTAATGAGGAGATTTCTACTTTGCTTCATAACTACTCCTTCAATGGTAAGGTTCCAAAGAAACTTGGTGATCCTATACCAACTAACTTCCTTGCTCCATTAAGAATAATTATGTTAGAGCTGCTTTGTATTGATTTGTGAGCCAGAGTTAGTGTTATGCCTTTTTCTCTACAAGAGGCTCCAACTAGAAAAGTTGATACCAACTGATATATCTTTGCAATGGTCGATAAGTCAACTACTATTCTAGTTAGTATATGTGAGGATGTTCCTGTTCAAGTTGCTCATAATTGCATGGTTTTAACTGATTTTGTTGTGCTTGAAATGCCTATGATAATATGTATATTATTCTTGGGAGACCTTTTCTTAATACTGCAGGTGCTGTCATCAATTGTAATCAAGGAAAAGTAACTTTCAATATTAATGACAAAGAGCACACTGTCTATTTCCCCAAGAAGGTTGTTAAGAGCTATTGCCTGAATTCCATTGAAAATATTGAGAGCATCAAGGTTGGAGAAATATATTGTCCCATTCCACAAGAAAAAATTTAAACTATTATGATTGGAACCATTTCTATCAAGTATGAGGTAACATAATCACCTTGTGGAATGCAATGTTTTGTTTCATATAAGATTTTTTTGGTAACAAGACTTGATCAACCTTGTTAACAAAAGGATTTTAATGAACAAAATAATGGTTCCACTCTGGTTATACTTGCTTTCTTTTTCCTTTCTCCTTCCTAGTCTTTGCTTTAGCTTTAGTTTTGTTAGTTGTTTGCTTGTTTGAGTTTCTTAGAGCTCCTGTAGTTTGGCTTTTGGTTTGCTTTTGCTTCTTCTGAAAAAATGTTTCCGCGAGAAAATCAATTTTCATACCGTGAAAATTGGCCAAAAATAAAGTTTCCCGAAAAATCCCAGAAAATTCAAAATAAATTTTTCCTAAAAGGGCAGAGTGGCACCGAGATGACCTGTGGCCCCACACCCATGGTAGGTGCGGCCATAGGGGTGGCACCTAGGGGGTCTAGCCCACCTAGGTCCCTCTAGGATGCCTCCTCAAAGCCACTTCTTTCTCTCTCCCAAAACACCGAAAACTTGCTCAAGCTCGAAGTTCTGCACGTTTCTTGCTCATGATTTTCGATCTCCTTGTTCAACCCATCTCAAGTGCTAATTTTTGGAGGGATTGCTCCTTGGTATGTGCCTCCTCCACTTGTCCAATTAGATTTGTGATTGGTAGATTATATCTTGAGTATTTTGCTGCTATAAGTGACAGGTTGTTTGAGCTTGCATGCTTGTTCTATGCTTAGAAACTTTGTTTTGATGCATGTGTAGTTCTCAGAAAGCAAGTTCCTATAGTAGTTGCTCATCATTTATCAATGTAGAAATCACTTGGTTTGATGGTTGTCTAAAAATATCAGAATAGGGAAGTCATGGACCACCACACCTTTGGTGACATTTTTGAGAGTGATGCACCTAGAAGGGCAAGGCTTCCAAGATCATCTACTACTCTGCACTTCTCATACAATGAGGATCTGATCACTCCGGTTTGGTGACAAGGGGGATGAAGGGATGCGCACCCTCCACCTTTCCTTGTCAAACTTTCTTATGCTGCTAGGATTCTTAATGATTTCATGGCTTTGATTGAGAGGGCTGGTCTAACAAGTTTCATGTGATGAGAGTGCACAATATGTTTTACTTATTAAAACATTTGTGGAGAGTTTCTCCTTTACCAATAGTTTGTTCAATCCTTCTGTCTTTCAGACTTTATGGCGTGGCTCATTCTATGTCTTTGAAGAAATTTTGCAAGGCCCTAGGACTTGGTACAAATGGGTCATCAAAGAAGATTACAGCTCTTCCACCGATCTCGTTAGAGCTTACCGAGGAATAACCAATGATAATGACCGTAGAGCTCAACGAGGGGAGATAAAGAATATTCAACTTCCGTAGCCATCGTACTTTACCTACTATCTTACCACCGTTGTTCTTGGTAGGGAGAACACTAGTAATATATCCTACTATCAATTGGCCATCTTAGTCATGCGCCTACGGTGAGGATAAGTATAATCTGGTTCCATCATTGCTCAGTCGTTAGCTGCTAAGGGACCCATTTATGGGGAATTATTTCTACTGTATCGGCTGCTACCTTGGACATTGTTGTTGATCCACATGATATAGTTTTGGTTCCTCCGAGGCTTGATCTTGTCGCCATGAAGGCGCACCACTTTGTCACCTCTAGCTCTACTCTTGAGAACTTGGTTTATAGAATGTTGTTTATCGACGGGAAGAGAGAGAGATCCCTCTACCCCAAACCACTTTGCTCAAGATTTCCTGTGGACCTTGGTCACGCACAAAGGCGAGATGGATGACAAGTCACGCCTCTCAACTTCCAAGGGCACTATCAAGAGGAAGCACTCATATGACACCGCAATACACTACACATTGTGGGAGGCCTCGAGCTGCATCACTGTGACGCAGGGAGCTTCCTCGACATACTATGGAGGTGCATCTACTTGGGCACCATGGGATTGAGCCCCACTTAGGCCAAAAGCCTGCTTGGGGGAGGTATACGACATCACACTCATCTATATATCATGATCGGCTGGTTCTTTGTATATCCATTGTTTCGCTTTTTTTGGTTCTTGTCGCTTTCTCAAAACCCAAAAATACCAAAAATATTTTCGTTGTTTCTCTTGGTTTATTTCTTTGCTTTAGTTTGCCTTAAAATAAAAATCCAAAAAGATTTTTCTTTGTTTGGTTTTCTTTGTTTTTGTTTGGTTTTTCTTTGTTTTCTTGTTTCTAAAAAATCGAAAACACACAAAAAAAATTGTTGTTCTTCTTTGGTTTTGTGAGTTCTTTGCAGGGTTCAGCCATCCTCAGTGGATTTTGGTTTCATGTTAATTATTCAAGTCAGACAAGTGAAGGGCAATAACGAAGATTAAGACAACTCGAGGTGTGGTAAGAGGCCGGTAACGAACTCTATTTATTTCATTTTTGCACATATACTCTTCATTGTGAGCATGCTTAGCCTGTTTGTGTAAGGTGTATGTCATTATGGATGCTTAGTAGTTCTTGCTTATCTATGATTAGCTCCAGCTTGCTAATAGTTTATAGCATGTCATATGAATGTTTGCTTGCATTGTTTTATTCATACTTTGGTATGATATTGTGGTATCCTCCTCTGACTGTTCATGTGAATCGACTTGGCACATGTTCACGCATGCATATGACTAATCAATAGTCACTAAGCCTCGATGATTTATTTTGCCTCAGAATTCTTGTATCACTTTCATGCCATAGTTTGTCCTGTTTTGTTGCAAGGATGATTATGACAGTTATTGCTCTCTTGTTTGTCACTTCCTCTCTTCTGCTAGCCTTCACTTGCACTGAGTATATGCTCTACATGTGCTTCCAACTCCCCAAAACCAATCACTACCGCAGAATAGACTATTAGTGACAGCTCAAAATATTAGTGATGCAAAGCGCTCACACCGATAACTAGTCACTGGTAGGGCTACTAGTGACAGCTTACTGTCACTAGTATGTGCTCTAGTGACAAGCATTTACACATGCTTATCACTAGTATATGTAAACTAGTGACAACCAAAAGAGATGCATGTCATGGTTGTGATCAAGGGCCATAGACCTATTGGTTTTTAGTGACATGCCCATTATCTTGCCCGCCATCGGGTTGAATTTCGTAATAAAATGCATTTTTAGAATATTTCAGATAGCACAATAAGATGTAATAAGAATATAAAATACATCTTCCACTTAATATTTCAGATAACACAATAAAATATTGTACCTATGATACACATATAAACCAATATGACATTATATTTTCATAGCTAACAAACTGGCATAAAACTTGCAATCTATCATAAGGAAGAATAGTTTGACGAGTCATCTAGCGAAAGCAGTTTAAACTCCAAAAATAGCAACACAAGACATGTATTATGGCCATACATAGTTGCAAGTTCTTTTCACTGTTCTACTTTTCCATCATCTTGATGTGGGGCAAATTCTTTCATTATGTCTTTCTTGTATGGACATGAATCCTAAATCGCACAGGACACTGATGACGTGCTTAACCTAATACACAAGGAAATGAGCATATAATTGTGAGCACTCCAGGTTGGTACCACAAATGAACAACTGGCATTATTATACTATGAGCATATAAAGAAGGATAATGATACGATGCAGTAGGGACGATAGATGGACGTCTGCTAGATGGTCCATGCATGTCCGCTAGATGGTCCATGCATGTCCGCCTAATCCAACTGGTTTGTTAATCACTTAATCACATACTCACTAATGTTTAAAAATTCATTCCATGCTCTAGCTAGAAGTATGTCCGCCTCATCCACCGGACGGATGGCTTGCATCCATACAAAGGTGTAGAGATTATGGATAACCAAAAAAGTAGTATAATAAACAAAACATCGTATAATCACTTATTGCATCATACACATGGTGGGGCGTGCTCAAAATTAAAAGTAGTAGTAGCAATATAGACAGACATTACTATACCCAAGTTTACACAGGCAAAAAGCTCAAGATAGAATTATACCACTTCATTTCTTACCTGAAAATTGAGTCAGAAGACCACTTTTCATTGGGTGCCCAACTTCCTAACAGGAATATCTTCATCAAGGATTTTGCCGAACCAACATGATGGAGGGTTGGCATCAGGGGATGACATCCAACTGGGTGAAGGAGCTTGATAGCAGTGCTTGACTATAAACGACCTCAAGAAACCAGTAACCAAAATTCAGTAACAATAAAGATTATCATTATATGATGTCGAATGAACAAATGAAAACCTCCATGAATCCACAACCACAAGTATTAAAATGATACTCAAAAGGATCACGTTGTACTGAATAAACTCTTTCATACACTCCTTAGAAAGGAAAATACCGATACATTCATCTCTCATACATCAGTGGCACATTTGTTTCCTCCAAGAAACTGAAATTAGGACGCCACTAACAAAATCATTACATGAACAATTTTATAAGATCTATAGAAATATTTACATGAACAAAATCGTAAGTCATTATCACCAGCACAATGTAAATTCAATTTTCTCTCCAAAGGAGAGTATAAAATCAACATCGAAAGCACATAATTGATTAAATAAGAAGAAAAGAAATGATTAACTCCATCTCCAAGAGAGACTAATTTTTGTCCGTTGTTTAACACAGATACATGTCGCTTGGAGCAAAACTTAGTGAGCATACCAATTCCTACGTTGGGTTCTATTTGCCGAATTCGCTGAGTGGCGGAATGAAAACGGGAATAGATCGAAACAACAACAATTGTGAAGATTTGATGTGTTTCGGTGATACCACCTGGTCGTGGTCTTCACAAGATAGACGAACGACAGGTGCAATGCGGCGTCGGTGGCGGCAACGTTAGAGGCATCAGCGGCAGCATGTGTGGAGGCGGCAAGGCGACGTGCAGTATCGCAGCATCGGCATGGGGGCGTTACTTTGCCCCAAATCGTGGCATCAGCGTGGGGGACATTAGAGTGCGAGGGGCATGCGGATAACCTGGAGTTATTTTTTGGACAACTGGTAGCCGGAGTGGATTAGGCATGGGATGGTTAGACGTCTAACCATGTTTTATCTCAAAGGGAGTCCGCGGGTAGGGCACGAATAATAGTTAATTCTACCATTATTGGGACAAGGTAATACTCTTTAAACAACTCTACATTAACGACAAGGACTTGCACGATTTCCATACGATGCAATATCAGCTGACTTCTTTCCTTTGCTTGATGCATGGACTGCTGCAACGCCGTGTGCAAATCGTCTTGAATTTGTTGTGTGCATAGCAACACTCGTACTGTTACTCAAGTATATGTACATCATAATATAGTCTTTGGATGTTTTGGTTATCAACAGACACTCACATTAACTTGTACTCAGACAACTTCCCTAAAATGCATAAAATCCATAGGGAATGGTACTTCCCGAAACAAACCTATAAAAAATGTCCATTCTTCTAATGTCATTTAGTTATTTCTGAGTATATCTACAGAAACATAACTTTTTGTCAACCAGTTGGATCTGAAGAATGGAACTTTCCACTCCTATATTACCTCAAAAAGCAATCCTACTAAATCAAATGCTTCACTAAAGCTAACCCCATATGCTTCTATCACTCTATGAAACAGAAAAACTCATGCAAGACATTGAATGAATTGTTGTATCCCATTGGCAAATAAACTACCATCAGGTATAGCATTATCAGATTGCAACCTTTCCTGATTGTCATCCATTGAGTTTGATACCACGGGTGCAATACTTGATGTGAAGTTGTCCGTGGAGGCTACTGCTATTTCATGGTCCATCAACTTAAAACAAAATCAAATTAAACGATCTACACTATACCATGATGTAATCTATAGGGCATTCAACAAGCAAAGTAATGAAACGCACTCATATATTAATCTACCTTGGTTCATGCACCTTCGTGGCTTAGGGAGACCTAACGCCCGAGATGGGCGAGACGGACTACTTCTACAGGCGGCCAGTGCGAGACCTGGCGTGCTTGGCAGCCAAGGTCATGATGTGCTCAAGGGCGGCACCTCCTCTAGCGTGAGGGGCCTGCGCGGCGGCTGGATCTAGGGTGCTCGGGACCATGGAGGCGCCGTGGGGTGCCTGTGGCGGTGGCGCCTAGTGCGAGGAACTGCGCGGCGTTGGCGCTCGGGACGGGGTGCTCTGCGGCAGCGGCGGAGGCTAGTGAGGGGAGGTTCACGCGCGCGCTGCAGCAGTTCTGCAATTTCTACAGAGTGAGTTGTGGGCTTTCTTTTGAGAAAGAGAGATTTATTTTAGTACTACTAGTTAAATAATTGCGTTCGAACGGAGTTTAGATATACTACATTATAATTTTACCCCTTTTCTTATTTGTTTGGTTCGGTCCTTGTTGCTCACAGATATATGATTTTGCTGAAAAATCCGAATATTAAAAGAGATCGCCGCTATAACATCCTTCACTTTCTTTCCTCAACAAAACACTCGCTTTCGGCCATTTTGCTCACACCATCATGCCGCATCCACAATGCCCTTTCACGAGAGCCACCAGCCATTAGCTCAACACCTCCCTCGTTGCATCCACTCACCGCCCATAGGCCATGCTCCACGGACCACATGCCACTCCTTAATTGCATGCAAAATGAAATTCAGAATTTCTAACTGATGTCAACCTGATATATGCCCCAATGATGTGGAGGACAAGGCACATGTTAGCAATGTCAACAAGCCATAATGGCCCTAATCCGCCGTTGGGATGTTGCCGAGCATCTCAACCAAATGCAGCATATTCGCCCAACCAATAGAGATATAGAATACAATGGTGGCTCCAATTCCATACATTGATGCCTTCTTCATGGTCCCGGTGACGGTGGTGACTTCAGTGTATCCTATATAAGCAAATTGTCAAAGTTGTACATTTTCAATTAACCAGAAAAGTTCTAATACCTAGTGACCAATCTCCATCAGCGGAATCGACATGGTGTAGTACGGTAAACTGTGACAATATACAGTTAAGCAGCACCTAAAAATAGCATGCCTCCATGAACTGAAGCTAGTACTAAGAAAACCGATCTCAAACTAAGTGTACCTCCAATCCTTAGGACCGATATACAATGAGGTATGTTTATACCAAGTAAATGAACCAAAACCATGTATATCGAGTACAACCATAAATTTTGTTCATGAACTCACAAGACACCAGCAACAAAAATTAAGAGCCATTGCTTGAACCAAGTGCAGCCAAAATTCCCAATAAAAGAATATTAAATGACGGATCCGTAACATACGGATTGCTCTTATTACACGTGGATGAGTCCTCTGTTGATTGTTTTGACTCACTTAAAACACCACGCTGTGTAAGCTGTTTTATCTTTTATGGCGTGTCGTGTCAAACTAAAATGTGTGCTTAACTCTTTTATTTGACAATGCATGTGTTAGGACGTAAGATCTTTTGGTCAAAGAAAGTGATCAAAATACAAAATCCTCGCACTTCCCTACCGTATGCAGCTGCATCGAATTTAACCAAGTGAGCAGGATAACATAGTGAAAGATCCAGTGATGATTTCTTATACTCTGCAACTTGTGTCAAAGGTAGATCGCTGATTCTGCCTCTAAACGCCCTGTAAATAGTTTAATTAGGTTACATAAGTAGCGTTCATTTTATACATGAAAGCTACAAATGGAAAATCACTGATACTATATAACCATAATTCATACATATGCAATATATTGTGGCATGTACAGATGTACACTTCCATGCAACCAAGGGAAGGCTTTGAACAATGAAAATAATACTGAATTCTCGATCCACACGGATGGTGGCAGAACCTGGAAGTCGGGATGCGAAGCTTCGTTCCCCACTTCAACCCCGACGGACCCTCTTCCCTCGAGCTCACCCGTCAAGGCCTCCCGCCGATCACCTCACCTCCAAGTGTCGCCGTTCCCCATCGCCTCACCCAGAGCCGCCTCTCCTTCGACTTCCAGGCACAATCGCTGGCCCGGCGTGTGCTCCACTACCCGCCTTCGACCTCCGGTGCCTCCAGACGCCCGACCACCGATGCCAGCCAAGGCCACCTCAACCTCCAACGCGGCCTTGTGCAGCGGAGACAGATACACGAGAGCGAGAGGTAGCGACCGGAGGCGACTTGCTGGACCAACGAGGTCGCCGTGGCGCGCCGATGCCGCATGAGGAGGCAAACATGCAGTGGAGGTCGGGAGGCCCGAGCCAGAGCTATGGCGCGGTGGAGCGAGAGACGGCGAACCAGGGGCCTCGACAGCGCCGCCTATGTCCATCTCTCGCCCTCATCCACACCGCAATGCCGACTCTCCGCCCCACGGCCGGGACTGCAGCAGACGGCTGATCTTGGCGGCTAGGCTCGGGGTAACCGCGATAGGGAGATTTAGGTGTGGGAGGTTACGATGGCGAGGGGAATCACCAGGCGGCACGATGGTAGTTGCGCGTCGATTGTTGGAGGGTTTAGTTTAGCTTGTGGGTACGACTACAATTGAACGCCCGGTTTTAGTAGTATTAAGATAAGGTTGTTATAAAATTTGTTAGGATAAGATAAGTTTGTTGGGACTGTTGTAGCACGTCGATAGATTTTTTTGGAGGAGGGGTTGTGGCATATTCGTTGTAATTTCTTGAAGTGTGACACCGTGCACTCGCAGCTTTGAAAATAATAGTAAAGACTCAATATGTTGACGAGCGTCCATGGTCTGTGTGCGTGCGTGTGTGGTCTAGGCATCTGTCTAATCATGCTGAAGCTAATCTAAAACACTTATTTTGATGATTACATGGTTGAGATGTACTCCCTCGGTTCACAAATATAAGACAGTTTAGCTATGTGAAATAAATATATCTAAAATCCTTTTAGTGCATCTAAAAACCATTTTTAATGTATAGGTTCACTTCGAACATCTACAAACCTATACGTTAAAAGACGTCTAGATACATTTGATTCACAAAACTAAAATATCTTATATTTCTAAATAGAGGGAGTAGTGGATTTGTGGGTCCAGACCATTTTATATTAATGGAGATAGATTAGTCTAGACTAGATAACGGAACTTTGACGAACGAGAATCTATTTCATGTTGTCGAAGCCGCAATCTAGGGAGAGGTTGCTTGCCCGAGTGGGTCGGACATGGAGAGGAGGCGTGGGTGGGCTGGCCAACCATGAGAGGAGTCCCGCGAGTGGGCTAGACAGCGGAGTAGGCGCATCGGTGGCTGGTCCAGAGCCATGCGATGGTAAGTCTGGTCAGGTTGGGGCGAAAAAAATGACATTATCGATGACACTTTATAAATGCCTATCACTAATAAATTGTTCTTTTTAATCTGTCCTCACAAAAATACTAGTGATTGGTCGATGTTGGACCTATCACTACTCATAGTATTCTTAGTGACAAAGGTATTAGTGACAACAATTGTATGTGTCTGTCACTAGCGTCGCACTAGTGACAGACTTATTCTTGCCCGTCACTAGGAATACTTACTAGTGACGAGCATAATTTTGCCCGTCACTAACCACCTGGAGGCTATAAGCCTTTCTGCAGTAGTGAATATTGCCAGCTGTGTCTACCATATCTACCTATTAGCATCATTTGCTACTTCAGTGTATATTATATATGCCATGTTTTCTTCCAAAATAAAATGTTTGTCTGTTTTGAGAATGTTAGTTAGTGTCGTGGGAATGGTCACGGCAGATGATGCAATCGGCAGCGAGTAGTAGAACGAGGGGCAAGGGCGGCCAACCATCTGCGGTGCGAGATGAGGGCGGAGACACAGGTTTTACCTGTGTTCGCTTCCGAGGGTAAAGACCTACCTCGCTAGATTGTATTATGGAGGTGGTACAATGGGCGAGCTCGGCGGCTAGGCGCAGTCGCTTGGGTGTATGGTGGAACGATTCTCTACGCCTCAGGAGGTTTATAGGCTCACCTCCCCTAAGGTTTACATATCTCAACCGAATCAGTTAAGGCTTCTTGCATTGTTGAACCTAATCCGACCGGGCCTATCTACTCACCGGCCTTCAGCTTCCAATGCTTGGATCCACGCTGGCTTCGATCCGCCGCCGCCTTGCGTGCCCACTTGCGCTTCTGGGGCGATCGGAACGTCCGCTGGGTATACCCCGGTAGGCACATCCCCATCAGTAGTCCCCGAGGCCGTCGTCGATTAGGAGCAGGTGGCTGCTGGCAGTCGGAGTATACGGCTTCAGAGTAGACATCCCGTCGAATCGTCGGCGGGCTCCTGTATAAAGGAGAAAACTAATCATCCTGATCGCAGCTTTGGCGAGTCGAGTCGGCGAAACACTGTCATAGTGATCAGGTCGGCGAGCCGAGTGGCTGAAGTTGGACCGTTAAACGTGGTCAAACTAGCCGTTGGGGTAATCCAACGGTAACTTTTGGCGTAATCACCGCATAGTAACGTTTCGATTTGGCGGGTAATAACCGCTATATAAGGGGAATGGAAGGCGATCAGAGAAACATCTTCTCGCCATTTCCTCCGATTGCGCGCATTATCGCCTTCCTTCGCATCGCGATCCAGCCGACCTGAAATCCTCCAACCCCCCACAAATCCTTCCGCCATGGCCCTCTCCACCTAACCTTGGGGTAGATCTAAGTGTACGAGGGCGAATCGCTTCCTTTGAGGAGGCCGATCCTGCGGCCGGGTTGGCGCATCCTCAAGGCCGGGAGAGGTGACCCCGAATCCGCACGAGGGGAGTTCATCCGCTTCACCAGCCACCTAGAACGGGGCTAGGATTCCCATGTCCTCGTTCTTCCGCGCTTCGCGCTACTACGGATCCAACCGCGGACTGGTCCACACAAGATCGAGCAGCTTGCCATCTTCGTATGCTCATGAAAGTGCTACTTGGGCTGCCGGCCCTACTTCCCTCTATGGCAAGATCTGTTCAACGGACGGATCAGCCGCGAGGAAGTGGGCGGTCCAATGCTTGCCGCGGGCGGCTTAACTTTCCAGCTGAAGTCGAAGGCTTCGTTCTTTGACTTGATGCTGCCCGCCAAGGCGGCGAGCGACTGGAAGAAATCTTGGTTCTATGTTGCCGAGGCGACCCTGGAGGGTGAGACGGCGATTCCATGATACTCCGCCAACCGGTCCGAACCGCGCCGTATTCAAGTCGGCAAGCTCCCCAGCGACCAGCGGATGGTCGTGGACGAAATGCTTCAAACCATCTGGCTCGGGCCGCGGCTCGTCCCTCTGGCTCGGCGCGACCACTACATGTACCAGTACACGGGCCGGGAGGACTCGTGAAGTCCTGCTGCCGAGTGGAAGCTCGAGGACTACACCCCAAAGATCAAGAAGATCACCCAGTGGTGTACCGACGCAAAGGGGTCGCCTACACCGCCAAGCATCCAATTTCAACGGTAAGTCACCTCGCATCATTCGCAGCAATGCAGCTTTTGCAACCGGTCATTCTAACTTCATTTTGTGTTCATTGCAGCTATTCCAAGTGGTGGAAGGATGGCTCCGCAGACGAGAATTGAGTCAGTCTCGTCCGTGACATGGGCGACCGCCTCCCGCCAAGGGCGATTCCGGAGCTACGAGAGCAACGGCGATGACGAGTCCGAGGAGGTCGCCCCGTCCGCAAGACCAGCGGCAGCGCTGCCGTGAGCTTGAGGCGGTAAAGCCTCGAAAGGCCACGATGACGATGATGAACTTCCGAGACCACCGCGGCCAGCTACCTGGTCGAAGAAGAAGAAGAAGGAGAAGGAGGCAAAGTCTCTCGAAGAAAACGAGGCCGATGAGGCCGGCCTCGCCACCGCACTCGGCGAAGCCCGACGCCCGGCCAAGGACGAGGCATCGCCGACGGCAGCCGCGCTGGACACGCCGCTTTCCGGTGCCACTGCCTCGATGCCTCCACCATTCGCCCAATTTCTGGGCTAGGGGTCCGCCCGCCGCGGGCGCCACCTCGCAGGAATCCCTCGAAGATGTCCCGAGGCTCCCATTGCAGCCTCGACCACGAAGAAGCCGCCCGTGTCTTGGGCACGCGACGCCCCGGAGATGGGCCTCACCACCGATCGGGCCCCGAATCGAGAAGCCGCAGCATCCGCATCGGGCTACGCTTCATTCCGGTTGCCAAGTGAGTTCGCCACCTACTTTTGTCTTTCATAGCAGCTTGAATTATTTTCGCACGCCGATCGATTTACGTGACCGGAGCGAAGAAGATAGGATACCCGACCGTGTCTAAGGTGCCACCCGTCGCCGCGAGGAGGATCCTTCCCGCAAGAGGAAGGCGGACGAAGTCGCCGTTCCTCGCGATGGCGCCAAGAAGGCCAAGGGCGATTTATATCGCCACGATCTCCAACGACACGGTCACGGCGAATGAACCCGCAATAGAGGCGGCCGCATCTATCGGCGAGGGTGCTCCTCACCGGGTGACCGAGCCGTCTCCTTTGGTGCCGGTGCCTCCATCGCCACGCTCCCGCTTCATGACTAAGGCGGCTGCAGCGAGTGGGACCTCGCCGAGCTGCACTGGGTCGCCGACGCTGAGGTCGAGCAGCGTCTGGCACACGCCGCTCTTCTCGCGCCCATGGATGCGATATAACTTCAGCATGCTTGGCGCAGCCATCCGTGTATGTCCAGCCCCGAGGATCAAGCCGTGAATTGCAGCGTCCGATTCTTTTAGTGTCTTGTTGTTATTTTTCGCGTCCAGTCCCCGAGTGCGCTCGCTGAATTTCAGCGGGTGGGCACTTAGGATTTTTGATTGCCAGTCCCCGAGTGTGCACTCGCTGAATTTCAGCGGGTGGGCACTTAGGATTTCTTGATTTCCAGTCCCCGAGTGCGCACTCGCTGAATTTCAGCGGGTGGGCACTTAGGATTTCTTGATTGCTGGCCCCTCGAGTGCGCACTCGCTGAATTTCAGCGGGCGGACACTTAGGATTTCTTGATTGCCAGTCCTCGAGTGCGGACTCGCTGAATTTCAGCGGGTGGGCACTTAGTATTTCTTGATTGCCAGTCTCCGAGTGCGCACTCGCTGAATTTCAGCGGGTGGACACTTAGGATTTCACTTTGGTTAACTGCTTGAATTGTGTGCGGTCTGCAACGTGAATCACCGACCGATTAGCGAACGCCGCTGGAGAAGGAACCGCCGCCCAAGAGGCGAATAAGGGGCTTCGTGCGCTGCCAAGGCGAAGAGGCTCGCCAGGACTTGTCCCCGCGGTGAGTTGGCAACGGCTCAATCGGCGCTGAGCTTGGAGAAGCGGATCGCCGAGCTCGAGCACGCCGAGGGAGGCGAAAGAGGAGGCGAGTTCGGCGGATGGTCGAGCCAAGGCGCCATTACGGGCCGCGAAGAGCGTAAAGTTTCGACGCCTTGTTGCCGGGCTTCGTGACTATACTTCTCTTCGAGCTTCATCACGGATCTCTCCCGCCTTGATTGGTGAGTTTGTCCGCCTGTGCATGTGTCTTTTCGTAATATCCGATGTATTCATTGTTATCTTCTATCCGCAGTCGCATCATTGATAGCGCGGAAGAGGCGAGCTCATTCGACGCGGCAAGCAATGCGTGGCCACGCTGCTGACTCGGCGACGTTGTCGGCGACATGCATCCGAGCCTACCGTGAGATATCGCCCACGTATAATTCCCAGCGACCTCATCGAGGTGTGGAAGTACGGAGAAGGCTCCTTGGTTTGAGTTCATGACGCCGGCGTTTTGGCGTGGAGCGGCGGGCGCTAGCCTTGGGCTTGCTCATTTTCGAAGACTTCGATTTGGACGATGTGACGAGTGTCTACCCGCCGTCGATCGCGAGGTGGAGATCTCGAGGTGCTCAAGTTGACGGGTCGTGCGCTGTACTCCGGCGTTCGGGCGATGGGCGACCTTCCTTACCAGAAACGGTCGTCGTGCCCAACGACCCCGAGCCGCAGCACCGGGACTTCAAGGTCGAGCAGCCCTTCCGCGTGGCGATGGCGGGTGAGCTGACGACGTACCCGTCAAACCCGTACACGCCGTTCATCCGCAATCGCAAGGGTGCCGCGAGTCGCCGTCAAGCTGCGGAGTAGAGTAGGTTGCCCTGGGGCGTTAGTAGCAGATCTGCCGTTTCGGCATATTTTGTATTCTGAGACAATTGCAACATGCTCGTAATGTGATATCATGTTTGTTTTGTGATTTGTCATATGTGTTCCAATTGAGGTTTGAACGATTCCTCGAGCGCGTCCGTCCTTTTGTGGGGTTTACCTCGTGTATGATGTGTTTGTGGTTTGTGAGTGTTTTGTTATTGTGGTCGACTCGCCTGACTCAAGAGCCTGGCTAGGGCGACTCCTTGAGCGCTCACTTCACCGCTTTCCTTGCGCGAACGAGGTCGGTGGCCGAGTCCCCGAGCCTGGTACTTGGTTGTTCTAGGCGCGACCGAGGGTGGGTGAGGACTTGGCGTTGGTTTGAGCAAGATCACTCCTGCCGCCCGTTGGTCACCGCATGGCGAGTCCTGGGCATGCTCTCATACTTGGCGTTTCGAAGCCGCCGCGCTGAACCGGTCGTCGCCCCCGAGCGTGGTACGTGGCCGTCGAAGTCGCTATGTCGAGGATGCGGAGGATCGTGGTCGCCAGAGAAGCGGCGATTGTCTTGGCTCAGAGAACCGGTCGGGCTAGGCGACTCAATGGGGCTCGGTAGGCGTTGCGGGACGATGCAAAACCGAGGTAACTCGCTTTTGCATCGCACTACTTGGCCGTCGATCGCTTTACCAAAGGTTGACTTCTGCGGTTAGCTTGACGCTGTTATTACGAGTGCGAGTGGCACAAGGCACGGAGAGTAGGCGCAGTTTGCGGTAAACAATTCTTTTTATTTCATAGCGATTGGAGAGTACATATGTGGCGTTCTAGGAATAGAACTTCCGTAGGAGGTTTACATTCCATGGTCGCTTGACGTCGAGTTTGCCGTCCCCGCGGACGTCGATGAGGTAGTAGGCGCTGTTGAGTACACGCCCGATGGCGAATGGTCCCTCCCATGGAGGGGAAAGCTTGTGCGTGCCCTTCTTGTCCTGGATGAGGCGCAGCACTAGGTCGCCTTCTTGGAAGGTGCGAGTTTTCACCCGCTTACCGTGGTAGCGGAGTCCTTGTTGGTAGATGGCGGTGCGCGAGCGAAGCTAGGTCGCGTTCGTCGAGTTGATCGACTCCATTCTGTCATGCGAGTTCGTTCGCAGCCTCCGTGTAGTGGACGACCCTTGGCGAGTCGTTCTCAAGGTCGGTGGGCATTAATGCCTCGGCGCCGTACACCATGAAGAAGGGGGTGAATCCTGCCGACTGACCGAGGTGCGGATGCCCCGGATGACGGAGGTAGCTCGACACAGCACCCGGTGCGCCGAGTGATACTTGGAGTCGCGGCTTCAGCCGTGGAGGATGATTTGATTGGCCCGCTCGCCTGCCGTTGGATTCCGGTGGGCGACCGGCGCGAGGTCGAGCCGGATGTGGTGTTCCTCGCATTCGCCATGGCTCCTTTGGCGGTTCGTTGTCCGTGATGATGCTGTTTGGGAACCCGAGCGATATATGAGCTCGAGTAGGAATTTAGTGGTGGTCTTCCCATCGCATTTCGATCGGCTTGGCCTCCACCCACTTTGTGAATTTGTCGACCACCAGGAGGTGGGTGTAGCGGAGGGAGCCTTCTTGAAGGGACCTACCATGTCCATGCCCCATACGGCGAATGTCCGGTGATGGGGATTGTCTTGAGCCGAGCTCGCACGTGCGTCTGGTTGGCGATTTCTAGCACCCGCACCATCGACAATGTCGACGCATCGGCAGCGGTGGGCCAAGAAAAGCCATGCCGCATAGCCTTGGCGACTAGAGAGCGGGCGGCGTGGTAGCGCGATCGCCGGAGTGGATGTCGTGGAGGATCTTGCGCCCTTCGCGGTTGGACGCAGCTGGAACACACGGTGACGTTGCGCTTGTGGGAGCTCGCCGTCGATGATGGTGTAGGACTTGCATCGGCGCGATCATCCGAGCGTCGCCTGCCGCCGAAGGTGCGGCCTCCGGTAGGCGACGTAGGGCTTGGTCCGTCGTCTGCCTCGGTGGACGAAAAGCGACCAGGCTGCCTCCGGTTGTAACGGGACTCCGATGTCGATCTCCCTCGGGGGAGAGACTGATGGCTTGGTGATTGTGTCCAGGAAGACGCCGGCGGGTGGTGCGAGTCGAGCCGACCCAATGCGAGAGAGTGCATGGGCCTCCTTGTTCTTTCGCATGTCGATCTACTCGACGGAGTAGCCTGCGAAGTGTCCGCCCAGCTTTTCCACTGCTTGGCGGTACGCCGCCATGGTGGGGGAGACGGCGTCGCAGGTGCCGACTTGCCCAGCGAGGTCGGAGTCTCCGTGGCAGCGTAAGCGGTTGACATTCATCTCCTGGCAGCTCGCATGTCGTGGAGTAAGGCCTCGTGCCGGCCATGTTGTTGGTGCAGGTGTGAAGTCGAGGCAGAGGACATAGCGGAGCTTGTCGCCTTCGTGAAGTTAGCACGATCCTGCGCTGCCGTCCGCGTTCTTGGAGCCGTCGAAGTGCAGGCTCCAGTAATGGAGGTATGGCAGCTTCTTTGGCTGCTGGGCCTCTTCCCAGTCGACGATGAAGTCCGCTAGGGCCTGCGACTTGATCGCTTTTCATGGCTCGTATTTGATGTTGTGGACGCCGATCTCGACGGCCCACTTGGCGACCCGCCCGGTCGCCTCGCGGTTGCGGATGATGTCCTGCAGTGGTACTGAGGAGACGACCGTGATCGGGTGCTCCTGGAAGTAGTGCGGCAGGCGCCACTGAGCTCTGAAGACAGCGTATACCAGCTTTTGGTACTGTGGGTATCGCTGGCACGACTCGGTGAGGACCTCGCTGATGTTGTACACCGCTCGCTGTACTGGGCGCTCCTTTCCTTCCTCCGGTCGCTCGACGACCATGACGGCGCTGACGACGCGCTCGGAAGCCGCGACGTAAACCAACATGGGTTCTTTGTCGGCGGGGGCGGCGAGTAGCGGTGCGGCGAGTAGCACCTTCTTGAGGTCGCGAAGCACGTCATCCGCCTCCTTGTCCCACTGGAAGGTGGGGTTCTTGTGCATCAGGCGGTATAGGGGCATCGCCTTTTCACCCAGGCGGGGGATGAAGCGACTAAAAGCCGCTACTCGCCCGGCCAGCTTTTGGACGTCGCGCAGGCACTCGGGTTTGCCGAGTCGGGCGATCGTGTCGATCTTGGTGGGGTTCGCCTCGATCCCTCGCTTGGAGACGACGTACCCCAGTAGTTGTCCTGCTGGTACACCGAAGGTGCATTTGCCTGGGTTAAGCTTTATCTTGTATTTTCTCAAGTTGGCGAACGTTTCCGCTAGGTCGGCGAGTAGGTCACCCTGGCGAGCGTACTTTACGACCACGTCATCGATGTAGACATGGATGTTGCGGCCAATTTGGCTCGCGAGGCACTCTTGCATGCACCGCTGGTAGGTCGCCCCGGCGTTCTTGAGGCCGAAGGTCATGGCGGTGTAGCAGAAGGCTCCGAATGGCGTGATGAACGCCGTCTTCTCCTCGTCCTCGACAGCCATTTTGATCTGGTTGTACCCAGAGTAGGCGTCGAGGAAATATAGCGACTCCGAGCCCGCGGTGGAATCGATTATTTGGTCGATCCGCGGGAGGACGAACTGCTCCTTTGGGAAGGCGTTGTTCAAGTGTGTAGTCGATACACATCCTCCAGGTCCCGTTCTTCTTTTCGACCAGGACTGGGTTTGCCAGCCACTTGGAGTACTTGATTGGTCGGATGAAGCCTGCAGCGAGTAGACGCTGCACCTCCTCGGCGATGGCTCAGCGGCGCTCTTCATTAAAGGGCCGCAGCGATTGTTTGACGAGTCGCACTTTGGGGTCGGCGTTTAGCTTGTGCTCAGCGAGCTCCCTAGGGACACCAGGCATGTCAGCGGGCTTCCATGCGAAGATGTCCCTGTTCTCACGGCGAACTCGGCGAGCGCCTTCCTAGGCTGGGTCATGCCCATCCCGATCGTCACCGTCTAGCCGAGTCGCTCAGGACCAGCTCGACGGCGGTGTGTGTCGTTGCCTCGAAGGTTGAGGTGTTTGCGCCCGAGTTAGGCTT
Source organism: Avena longiglumis (assembly GCA_030063025.1). NCBI lineage: Eukaryota > Viridiplantae > Streptophyta > Magnoliopsida > Poales > Poaceae > Avena > Avena longiglumis. The sequence continues at coordinate 17,402,939 of CP125978.1, read as the reverse complement.
CTTGAGTATGGTGGGGTCATCGTTTACCCCGCCGCATTTGGCGAGCTCATCGGGCGTGATTGGTTTCGCCGCGATAACGGCATCGGCGAGTTCGCTCCTTTGGCCTCGCACTCGGCGCCATGTCGGGTCGCTGATGGTGATGACGCCGCACGCCCGGGAGCTTCATCGCGTTAGTCGTAGTGTGGCGCTGCCATGAACTTGGCGAATGCCCGGAGGCCCCGGATGATGGTAGGGGCCGAAGGGCATCAGCTCGAAGGCGATCCGCCGTGCGGAAGTTTGCTGGTGTGCCGAAGGTGACTGGCAGCGTGACCTTGCCGATCGGGTACACCTTCCGACCGGGGACGATGCAATGGAACGTGGTGTGGGTTGACTCGATCCTCGCCTGCGGGAGCCGCAACCGCCTGAAGGTGTCCAGATACAGGATGTTGATGGAGCTGCCGTCGTCCATCAATGTCTTGGGGAGCCGTGAGTCGCCGACCTTAGGCTTGACCACCGGGAGACTCGTCGGGTACTGGCGCGTGGCGAGTGGTCTGGCGGCTCCGGTGATGGGCTCCGACCAGTTGAGGAATTGGGGAACGTCCACCTGAGCCACCGCGTTGACGGCGACGGCGCGGGCGATGACCTTCTTCTCGCGCTTCGTGTTGAATCCTGTGAAGGTATGGAGCGAGCCGGCCACTTTGCCGAATTTTCCGCCGTTTGGCGGGTCGTTGTCGGGGTCCTCCCGTGCTCGCCGTGCCTTCTCGATCTCCCTGAGGGTGTGGCAGTCGGTGGTTGTGTGTGTTGCGGGCTTTCCTTCCCTGCTATGAAACGCACAAGGTTGGTTAAGGAGGGCCGCGGGGTCGAACCTTGGCTTGGTCTTGTAGTTGCCGTCGTCGCGGCGTTGTCCTCCGTCACGGAGGAAGCTCTTGGGCTCGCGTTGTGCATGCCCAGCGTTGGCGACGAAGTCGACTCGCCCGTCACTACGACGCTTGCCGGTGAGGCGAGTGTTGTTGTAGCGTAGGTCGGACCGTCGTCCGCTGTCGTTGCCGCTCGTGCGGCGTTGACCTCCCGACTCGTCATCGGTTTCCTGGTTTGGATCTTCCTCCGCGTACCGTTTGGCGATCTCGAGGAGGTCCGGTATGTTGTCGAGTGTGAGAGAGTGTCGCTTGAGCTTGGAAACCAGGGGCTTCTAGCGGCACGAGGTCTTGAAGCAATGGATCGCGGTGTCCGGGTGGATGCCGACCGCGTTACCGGAAGTTCTTGCCACCGGACCCGATTGCGGTCGACTTCCGGGGTCCCCGGACGCACGCTCGGGTCCTCGATGTTGGTGGCGTGGGTGTAGGAGCACTCGAAGTGCCTGACGAAGGCATCGCGCATCTCCTCCCAGGAGTCGATACTATCCTGGGGGAGGGTGTTGATCCACTGCCTGCACGTCCCCTCCATCATCAGGGGGAGGTAACGGGCGGCTAGCAGGTCGGTGTGGCCTGCAATCCCCATCGCCATGAGGTATGTATCGAGCCAGACGGCGGGGTCATACGAGGGGTCGTACTTTTCTATCTCCTTCGGCGCCTTGAAGTTTGGCGGGTACTTCTCGCCTCGGATCATTGGTCCGAAGCACTTGGGACCGAGTCGACTGAGCGACCCCATGGGCTCGCCGTCGCGGCGATTGGATAGGGTGTGTCGCAGGTCGTCGGGCTGGCGTGCGCGCCAGCTTTGGTTGTTGATGATGTGGGTGCGGGCGTCGATAGGTTGACCGTTGGCGGCGACGAAGTTGGTCGCTGGCCTGGGGTCGTTGGTGGAGAGTGCCGTGTTCGTGGGTCGGTGTTGGAGCTGCAGTGGCTCTGGTGGCGGGCAGTTGAGGGTGTTTGCTGCCATTGGGCGGCCGCTTGAGGCCGCTCTGCTTCCCGAAAGAACGCGAGTACACTCGACCCTGCGAGTCGGCGCCCGTGTTTTGCTGCTCGACGGCCTTTGCGAGCAGGGCCCTGATGTACTGGATCTGTAGGGCGCCGTCGCCGGTGGCCGTGATGTTGTCGGCTGCTGCTCGGCCTGCCACGAGGTTGTCCATCGGGGTGGACAACAGTGGGAGGCCGTTTGCGTCTCGCTCCCGTGAGGAGACTACTATCCGCGGCTGGTCCTCGAGGTGCGGTTGGGTGGTGGTGGGGCCCATCGCCGACCTGGCGGGGCCGGGCGCTTCTCCGTGGCGCGTTCGTAGATCGCGCCGCCACGCCGCCGGATCGTTTCGCCGTCGAAGTTCGTGGCGCCCTGAGCGGTGGGGTTCAGCGCGACCGATCCGTTGCTGGTGGTAGCGCGATAGCTCCTGGCCACCTGCTCGAGGCGAAATTTTTCGCCGGCTTGCTCCTTGCGCACCGCCTCCGCCAGCCAGCGGAGTTCTCGTCCTCCGCCGCCGTGGCATTAGGGATTGGGTGGAGAAGGGTCCTCCGGCGCTCGGTGCCGTCGCCATGTAGGTCGCAGCGTGGCGACCGGTTCCGTCGCGGAGGTCGGCGGAGTTTTCCGACCCGGAGTCGAAGTCGAAGATCCCGAGGATGGAGGGGTCCTCGAAGTATCCCACGTTGGAGACCTGGGTGATGGAGCCCGCAGGTGAAGCCGCGGTGATGGATCCGGCGAGTGACGCCGGGGTCGCCGAGTCGGCGTCGTCGTTGAGGGCCGCGTCTTCTGCGGCCGCTGAGTTTTTGGCCACGTTGCTATGGGCCGAGTTGTACTCGGCGAGGCGATGGATCGCGGATCTGCTCTCGGAGAGCCGATCGCGGCGACTTCGCGGATGCGAGCCGAGTCCTCCGAGACGATGACGTCGGTGAGGCCGACGAAGAGGCGATCGTGCCGACGCGGATAATGCCGTGTGTGACGGGTCACGCCGGCCGACGTAGCTACTCGGCAAGATTTGGAGCATCTCCGATCGCTATCATGCGGCGTGGCGCACCGCCTCGTTGATGGGCAGATTGGATCTCGCCGCAGAACACCGCCGACACCAGGCCCCACGGTGGGCGCCACCGCCGTGGAATGGTCACGGCAGATGCCGCAATCGCAGCAGTAGTAGAACAAGGGCAAGGGCGGCCAGCCATCTACGGCGAGATGAGGCGGAGACATGTGGTTTTACCCAGGTTCGCCCGGAGGGTAAAGACCTACTCCTGCTAGATTGTATTATGGAGGTGGTACAATGGGCGAGCTCGGCTAGGCGGCGAGTCGCTTGGGTGTATGGTGGAACGATTCTACACGCCCCAGGAGGTTTATATAGGCTCACCTCCCCTAAGGTTTACATATCTCAACCGAATCAGTTAAGGCTTCGGTACTTGTTTAACCTAATCCGACTGGGCCTATCTACTCGCCTGGGCCTTCAGCCTCCAGTCGCTTGGATCCACGCCGGGCTTCGATCCAGTCGCCGTCTTGCAGGCCCACTCGCCAGTTCTTGGGCCAGTCGGAAACGTCCTGCTGGGTATACCCCGGTAGGCACATCCCCATCAGTTAGTAAAGCTCTCACAAACTTGATGGCACACTTTATTCCTTGCGCTTAATAATTATCAACCATTGTGACTAGTCCATGAAAGTTATATGCTTGCTTATTATATACTGGGAGTCAGCAGAACCGTGCTGTCACGGGGAATGCTTTCAACACTTTTTGGATATTTCATCCAGTTGATTCCTTGCTCTTTTGTTTATGGATGTCGGCCATGTGAAATAAAAGGGGAAGTTGTTAGTTCATGGAGTTTATACATTGTGTTAGAGAAACGCCTGGGCCGCTAGCCTAAGTCATGCTTAATCATGGTGGAAACTTGCAGCATCACTATAATGAGCATCTATGAAGGCCCTCAATAAAAGCTATGCATATGGTAAATAAAAATATTCTTGAGATGCTCATTGTGCCTTGCCTTGTCATTTTGGTTATGGGCAAGGGTACCCCATTACGGTTCTCGATGATATGCATGTATTTACAATGACAAGAACTTTCGTGACCAAAGTTGAGTAGCATGCGGAGACCTCGTACTCAAGGGACTTGGGATTTCCAGTCTATGGTCTATCAAGCATATGATTCAGAGTGGACCTCACTTTCACCTTAACCACATGAAGATGCCTATGATAGGGGCAATGAGAGCTCAAAGCTAATGAGTACCTTCCTTTCATCATTGGGAAGCCTTTCAAACCTTCACAAAACCGTTTTCACAACCTAGTTGAGTCACCACTTATTCTATGAGCACCTTCTTGAGAGCATAGTTGTCATTTTGTGTTTGTTCCAAAACTTGGTTAATTATGTCATGACTTTGATGCTTGTATCTCCGATATCTTTATCTCTAGTCTTCATGTGAACTTGAGGTGCCTCAAGATTTATCGTGCTCTTCAAACAGGCAGCGAGATACCACTCTATCATACCTTATTATGAGCATTGTAATGTTGCTTATGTTTATGTTTCATGCTACTCATTATTATTGAGTTGGTTCCTCTTCATAGTTTGCAATCACTATTGAGTATACTTAGTTGCATACTTCTTATTATGAATTGTCTAACCATCTACTTGTGCTGAGAATATATACATCATATGAAGCAAAGTGTTCGTGAAAGTTCTTTTATCGCACTCGGTCAACTAAATTGCTTGTGGACAAGCAATAAGCTAAGCTTGGGGAGTTGATACGTCCAAACGTATCTACTTTCTTGAACACTTTGCTTATGTTTCTTCTCTAAACTTGTGTGATTTGGATACAACTACACATTTGACGCTGCTTTCATCGAATTACCTTGGTGTCTTGTTTTGCGTAAAATGAACTATCGAAAAAATCCCGGAAAATATGCCAAAAATATTTCTCACCGAAGATCCACGGAGCCGGAAGGGAGACAGAGAGAGGCACAGGGGCCAGACCCACCAGGCGGCCCACCGACCCGCTACTGGGAGGTCCGCCACCCTAGACAGCCTCCCTCCCTCTGCGCCTATAAGTTGCATTCTGACCTAAAAACAGAGGGGGGGGTCGATAGTTTTCCAGAAAGGGTTCCTCTCCACCGCCGCCACCAGAAACCAAGATTCGGATCCAGAAACTCCATTCTGGCACCCAGCCAGGACGGGGAATTTGGAGAGGATCATCGCCATCATCATCACCAACGCATCTCCATCAACCACCAATGTTTCCCTCATCCATGAGTGAGTAATCCCAACCGTAGGCTTGGGGATGGTGGTTTGGATGAGTTCTATAATGTAATCGAATAAGATCTGTTAGGGCATAGTGCCTAGTATATCTATTAGTGCTATTTGACTTTATTGCAACTTGTTGTGATTAATGCTTGTCACTAGGGCCCGAGTGCCATGATCTCAGATCTGAACTTATTATTGAATCATTATGATAGTATTGTTTGTGATCTTATCTGCAAGTTGTGTACACATATCATTGTCCGGATCCAAAGGCCCCAAAGTGAAAATAATTGGGACAACCGGAGGGGATGGTTGTGGTGTGAGGATCACATGTGTTCATGGAGTGTTAATGCTTTGCTCCGGTGCTCTATTAAAAGGAGCACCTTAATTGCCAGTATTTCCCTAGAGGCCCCGCTGCCACGGGCTGGCTGGACAGAAGATGTTGTGCAAGTACTCATTGCAAGCACGTATGACTATATATGGACCACATGCCTAGGATTGTTTAGTACTTGGGTGCTTGTTATTATTTATTTGCAATTCCCTAGTTCTTGAAGTTACATGTTTAGACTCGTTCATGCAACGCCCATCCATCCATCCCTATGCCTACCGCACTCGAATCCTACTATTACTGTTACTGTTACTATTGCTCATGTTTCACTGTTGATGTTGATGTTTCTTTGTTTTTGCTACTACAAACTGCTTGATAAACTTCGTGAGCAAGAACTATTTCAAGTGCAAACTGATACTCGATTGTTAAGGCTTGCAAGTATTCTTTGGCTTCCCTTGTGTCGAATCAATAAATTGGGTAATGCTACCCGCGAAGACTGTTGCGATCCCCTACACTTGTGGTTCATCAACCCCCCTCGGTTTTTAGGTTAAAAGGCAACTTATAGGAGGGAGGCCGAGGTGCAGGTGGTGCACCCCCTAGGCGTGGCACATGGTGGCCCGCTGGCAGGTGTGGGCCCCCCAGGCCCCTACTCCGTCTCGTCTTCTGGCTCCGTGGATCTTCTGGTGAAATATAATTTTTGGCATATTTTCCGGGATTTTTCCTGATAGTTCATTTTCTACACAAAAACAAGACATCAAGGTAATTCTGCTAAAAACAGCGTCATTCTGTGTTAGTTGTATCCAAATCACACAAGTTTAGAGGAAAAATAATAGCAAAAGTGTTCGGGAAAGTAGATACGTTTGGACGTATCAACTCCTCCCAAGCTTAGCTTATTGCTTGTCCTCAAGCAATTCAGTTGAAAACTGAGTGCGATAAAAGAACTTTCACGAACACATTTACTTCTTATGATGTATATATTCTTAGCACATGAGTAGATGCTTAAACTATTCATAATAAAGAGTATGAAACTAATTCTACTCAATAGTCATTGCAAGATATGAAGAGAAACCAACTCAATAATAATAAGTAGCATGAAACATAAACATAAGCAACATTGCAATGCTCATAGTAAGGTACGAGAGAGTGGTATCTCTCTTGCCTTTATTTGTAGAGCACAATATAAATGCCAAGGCACCTCTGAAGTTCAAGTGAGGACTAGAAGTAAAGATATCAGAGATACAAGCATCAAAGTCATGACATAATTAACCAAGTTTTGAGACAAACACAAGAATTCCAACTATGCTCTCAAGAAGGTTCTCATAGAATAAGTGGTGACTCAACATGGAAGTGAAAAGGTTTTGAAAAGTTTGAAAGGCTTCCTAATGCAAAGGAAGGTACTCATTAGCTTTGAGCTCTCATTTCCCTATCATAGGCATCTTCATATGGTTAAGGTGAAAGTGAGGTCCACTCTGAATCGTATGCTTGACAAGCCATAAACTGGAAATCCCAAGTCCCTTGAGTACGAGGGCCGCACCGTATGCTACTCAACTTTGGTTACCTAAAAGTTTTTGTCATTTTAAATACATGCATATCATAGAGAACCGCCAACGGGGTACCCCTTGCACATTATACAGGAGCGATCCCATGATCAAAATGACAAGGCAAGCAGACAATGAGCATCTTTGCGATCTTTTTATTTACTATATGCATAGCTTTTATTGAGAATGCTTCATAGAATGCTCATTATGGTGATGCTACAAGTTTTCACCATGATTAGGCATGGCTTAGGCTAGCGGCCCAGGCGTTTCTCTAATACAATGTTGAAATGAATCATAAAATGCCAAGGCCCAAATAAAAATGGAATAAAAATAGCCAAATAGGCTATGTAAAAAAGGTTGAAATTATTGGGCTCGGCCCATGTAAAACACCGAATTGGACTGGGTTGTATCTGATCAACGAACTTTTGATTTGGTCATGGATTTGCCACGTAGGATCGGCCACGTGGGAAGACTTACATGGACATGCTAGATAATCAGTGACCAAACCATCTATATTGGTCATAGTAGTCTATGACCAATACATAGGAAATGTCTTTATTGTCCGTTAGTTACTCTCAGCTTTTGACCAACTATTTTTGGTCACAAAAATGTCACAAATGGAGAACAATGACCATCAAGTGACCAATATGGAGGGTCAAAAATTACCACATTTCTTGTAGTGTAAACGTATCTGGACACACGTGTCCGCTGGCATAGATCTTTAGTCCTAGTTTTTGCTAGGAACCGGGACTAAAGATCCATGATGTATATATAGCACCCCATCTCCACATGCTTGTGTGAGGTGGTTTGTTTTTCCCACTCATGCACAAGTGATGTTGCTTAGTTTTTCCCCTCTATGCACACTTAAGATTTCTCCTCTTTCTTTCCTCCTTGATCGAGGTTAGCATGCAACTTAATCCTTTTATCTGTCATTGATACAATGCATGTGTCGATATATAGTGGTCATTTATCTAGATGTTATGTGATTTTTTAATAAACTTAATTATATAATGCAAATGAGCCAACAATGGATGTACGGTGACCGACGCACTGGCGAGTTTATTGCGGGCCTTCATAATTTTATCAGTGTGGCTGAGGCAAACAGAAGTAACGGTTTTATGTGTTGTCCATGTGTTAAATGTCAGAATCAGACGGATTACTCTTCCTCGAGAACCCTTCACACCCACCTGCTTGAGCACGGTTTCATGCCCATCTACAATTGTTGGACAAGGCATAGAGAAAGAGGGATTATGATGGGAGACAATGAATAATAATAATAATAATAATAAGAAGAAGAAGAAGAGGAGGAGGAGGATGACAACTATCATCGTATGTTTCCTGAATACGGTTAGACACAGAGATAATACAGTGATATAACTGGTGAAGCTAAAGATAAAGAGGCGCCTGATGATGAGCTCGTTGATGATCTTCACCGGGCCATTGTTGATGCACATAGAGAATGCGGAAATGAAACTGAGAAGTTGAAGTTGAAGCGCATGTTATAGGATCACAAAAAAATGTTGTACCCAAATTTCAAAGATGACAACACAAAGCTCAGTACCACACTGGAATTGCGGCAATGGAAGCAGAGAATGGTATATTTGACATGGGGTTTGAGAAGATACTGAAAATAATAAAGAGTAAGCTTCCAAAGAATAATGAATTGCCTGCCAATGCGTACGAAGCAAAGAAGGTTGTCTTCCCTCTAGGATTAGAGGTGCAGAAGATACATGCATGCATTAATGACCGCATCCTCTATCACGATGAGGAGTACAAGAATTTAGATAAATGCCCGGTATGCACTACACTGCGGTATAAGATCAGATGAGATGACCCTGGTGATATTGAGGGCGAGCGACCTAGGGAGAGGGTTCCTGCCAAGGTTATGTGGTATGCTCCTATAATACCACAGTTGAAACGTTTTTTTAGAAACAAGGAGCATGCCAAGTTGTTTTGATGGCACAAATAAGACCGCAAGAAAGACTCGATGTTCAAACACCCCGCCGATGGGTCGTAGTGGAGAAAAGTCGAGAGATATTACTCGGGCTTTGCAGATGATCGAAGGAACTTAAGGTTGGTCTAAGTAAAGATGGAATGAATCCTTTTGGAGAGTAGAGCTACAGTCATAGAACGTGGTGTGTAACTCTATGTATCTATAACCTTCCTCCTTGGTTGTGCATGAAACATAAGTTTAATATGATGCCACTGCTCATCCAAGGCCCAAAGCAACCTGGCAACAATATCGATGTGTACCTAAGGCCATCAATCGAAGAACTTTTACAGTTGTGGCACAAAACCGGTGTACGTGTGTGGGATGACCACAAGAAGGAGGAATTTGACCTACGAGCATTGATTTTCGTAACAATCAATGATTGGCCTGCTCTTAGTAACCTATCAGGATAGACAAACAAGGGATACAATGCATGCACGCACTGTTTAGATGAGACTGATATTGTATATTTGGATAAATGTAAGAAAGTTGTGTACCTAGGTATCAACGATTTCTTGCGACCAATCATCCCGTACGAAAGAAAGGCAAGCATTTCAAAGGCGAGGCAGATCGCCGGAAGAAGCATGTCCACCGTATTGGTGATGATATATTAGGTATGGTCAAGGATCTAGAAGTAATATATGGAAAGGGTCACGGCGTTCAATATGTTCCGAATGACGCTGCTGGACACGCGCCATGTGGAAGAATAAATCTATATTTTGGGAGCTACCCTATTAGAAAGTCCTAGAGGTCCGCTCTTCAATCGACGTGATGCACGTGATGAAGAATATTTGTGTGGACCTTCTAGGCTTCCTAGGAGTGTATGGAAAGACAAAAGATACACCGGAAGCACAACAGGACCAAGAACGTATGAAAGATCCACACAATATGCATCGAGAGAATAAGACAGATAAAGGATGTCGTCCTGCCAGCTACGCTCTTACCAAAGCATAGAAGTAAATCTTTTTTGAATGCCTGAAAAGTATCAAGGTCCCGTCTGGCTTCTCATTGAATATAAAGGGAATAATAAATATGGCCGAGAAAAAAATTCCAGAACCTAAAGTCTCATGACTGCCATGTGATTATGACGCAATTACTTCTTATTGCATTGAGGGGGCTTCTACCGGAAAATATTCGACTACCCGTTGTGAAGCTTTGTGCATTCCTCAATGCAATTTCTCAAAAGTTAAATGATCCAGAAATTCTACCAAGGTTACAGAATGATGTGGTCCAATGTATTGTTAGTTGTGAGTTGGTGTTCCCACCCTCCTTCTTCAATATTATGATGCATCTCATGGTTCACCTAGTCGAAGAGATTGCCATTCTTGGTCCTATGTTTCTACATAATATGTTCCCCTTTGAGAGGTTCATGGGAGTCTTAAAGAAATATGTCCATAACCAAGATAGGACAAAAGGAAGCATCTCCAAGGGCTATGGAACAGAGGAGGTCATTGAGTTCTTTGTTGACTTTATTTCTGACCTTAAGCCGATTGGTGTTCCTCAATCGTGGCACGAGGGGAGACTCGATGGAAAAGGCACGCTAGGAAAGAAAGAAATAATATATAGAGATGGAAATTATTTCATGCAAGCACACTATACAGTTCTAAGACGTTCCATTTTGGTGGCTCCTTATATCAATGACACAAGAATATTTTACACTGCAAACACCCGGGGCGGTCTGACGACTCGATTACACGTTTACACATGACAACATTCGGCGGTTGGTTGCAAACATATCTCATGAATAACTCCACTATTGAAGATCAATTGTACTTGTTGGCCAGGGCACTATATTCGACTGTATTGACTTTTCAAGGGTACGAGATAAATGGGAATACATTTTACACAATCGCACAAGATAAGGAAGAGCACCAACCAAAACAGTGGTGTCCACATCGATGCAACAAACATAAATGGGAAAAAGGACACATATTATGGATACATAGAGGAGATATGGGAACTTGAATACAGACCTTCTTTTAAGATCCCTTTGTTTCGGTGCAAATGGGTCAAGCTGACAGGAGGAGGGGTTGAGGTAGACAAGAAGTACGGAATGCCAATAGTGAATCTCAACAATCTTGGGTACACGAACGAACCATTAGTCCAAGCCAATGATGTGGCTCAGGTTTCATATGTGAAGGACATGTCTACCAAACCGAAAAAAGGAAAATAATCAAATGAATACATCATACGATGAGCCAAAGTGCCACATAATACTTCCAGGGAAAAGAAACATCGTGTGAGTAGAGGCCAAGACAGACATGTCGGAAGATTATAATAAGTTTGATGAAATTCTGCCCTTCACAGTGAACACCGACCCAAGCATCGTGTTAAATGATGAAGATACTCCATGTTTACAGCCGACGCGATCATAATCAACGCATTTTAGGAAACTAGTGACAATATGTATTCTGAATTTTGCTTTTGGTGGTTTTTGAGACGTAATCAATATGCATTTTGAAACTTTCATTGGAAAGCTGAAGGCTAATTGGAAATCTCATTGGATTTGTGAAGAAACATGATATTGTGAGTCTAAAAATGATTTTTTTGAAAAAATCATGAGCATTAGATCTTGTACATGTACTTCAAATTGGACCCACCTCCTATCAATAAGGCAGAAATTTTTCTTTTCCACCTAGGTTGGACGGAAAGGTTTGAGATCTCCTGGTTGGGACATAGTTCAATTAAGGTGGTCTAATATTTTTGAAAAATGGGGTGGTAGCATTCTGAAAGATCATTTTGGTGGTTGCTTCATAAAACGCCCCATTTTTTGCGCCAAAAAAATGGAAAATGGATTTTCCGTGCGACGAAAAGGAAAACTTCCTCCTACAACATTGTTCGCCATCACAAGATACATATGCATGCACAATATGGACATAGTATCACAAACTATGCCGCGATTCTAGCCATAACATTGGTCATTTGGACCCAAAGCCATGAAACCTCGAACATGATAGGTCATTTTGTGAAGGTTTTTGGAGACATAATCAATATGCCAAGTTTGGTATTTTTCCTAGCAATTATGTCAAATAATATGACACCGCGCGAAAGATTTACATTGTTTGGACCATTTTTGAATTTCTTATGCCCTTTTCAAAATTTTCCCGTTTCAAACTATGGTAAAAACTTCGATCATGAAGATAGGGGATGAGGCTCATTGGAAATCTCATTATATGTGAAGAAACATGATATTGTGAGTCTAAAAATGATTTTTTTTCAAAAAATCATGAGCATTAGATCTTGTACATGTAGTTCAAACTGGACCCACTTCCTGCCGATTCGGTAGACATTTGTCTTTTTCACCCGGGGTGGAAGGAAAGGTTTGAGATCTCCCGGTTGGGACATATTTCATTTCAGGTGGTCTAGTATTTTTGATAAATGGGTTGGTAGCATTCTAAAAAACCATTTTGGTGGTTGCTTCACAAAACACCTCGTTTTTTGCACCCGAAAAATGGAAAATGACTTTTCTGTGAGACAAAAAGGAAAACTTCCTCCTCCAACATTGTTCGCCATCCCAAGATACACATGCATGCATAATATGGACACACTATCACAAATTATGCCACGATTCTAGCCATAACATTGGTCATTTGGACCCAAAGCCATGAAACCTCGAACATGATAGGTCATTTTGTGAAGTTTTTTGAGACATAACCAATATACCAAGTTTGGTATTTTTTTTCTAGCAACTATGTCAAATAATATGACAGCACACGAAAGATTTACATTGTTCGGACCATCTTTGAATTTCTTATGCCTGTTTCAAAATTTTCCCATTTTAAACTATGATAAAAACTTCGGTCATGAAGATAGGGGATGAGGGTAATTGGAAATCTTACTGTATCTGTGAAGAAACATGATATTGTGAGTCTAAAAATGATTTTTTGAATTAGATCTTCTACCTGTAGTTCAAACCGGACCCACTTCCTACCGATTCGGCAGACATTTGTCTTTTTCACCCGGGGTGGACGGAAAGGTTTGATATTTCCCGGTTGGGACATAGTTCATTCAAGGTGGTCTAGTATTTTTGAAAAATAGGGTGGTAGCATTCTAAAACAGCATTTTGGTGGTTGCTTCACAGAAATGCCTTGTTTTTTGCGTCCGAAAAATGGAAAATGGATTTTCCACGCGACGAACAGGAAAACTTCCTCCTGCAACATTGTTCGCCATGCCAAGATACACATGTATGCACAATAGGGACACACTATCACAAACTATGCCGCGATTCTAGCTATATCATTGCTCATTTGGACCCAAAGACATGAAACCTCGAACATGATAGGTCATTTTGTGAAGGTTTTTTTGAGACATAATCAATATACCAAGTTCGGTATTTTTCCTAGCAACTATGTCAAATAATATGACACCACGCAAAATATTTACATTGTTTGGACCGTTTTTGAATTTCTTATGCTCGTTTCAAAATTTTCCCATTTCAAACTATGGTAAAAACTTCGGTCATGAAGATAGGGGATGAGGCTCATTGGAAATCTCATTGTATCTATGGAGAAACATGATATTGTGAGTCTAAAAATGATTTTTTCAAAAAAAATCATGAACATTAGATCTTGTACCTGAAGTTCAAACCGGACCCACTTCCTACCAATTCGGCGGGCATTTGTCTTTTTGACCCGGGGTGGAAGGAAAGGTCTAAGATCTCTCAGTTGGGACATAGTTCATTTAAGGTGGTCTAGTATTTTTGAAAAATAGGGTGGTATCATTCTGAAACAGCATTTTGGTGGTTGTTTCACAAAACACCCCTTTTTTGCGTCCGAATAAATGGTAAATGGATTTTCCGTGCGACGAAAAGGAAAACTTCCTCCTACAACATTGTTCGCCATCCCAAGATACATATGCATGCACAATATGGCACACTATCACAAACTATGCCGCTATTCTAGCCATAACATTGGTCCTTTGGACCCAAAGCCATGAAACCTCGAACATAATAGGTAATTTGTAACATCCCAAAAATCTTGAACAATGAGTATCATTTTCCAATCACCAAAATTAGGTTTAACAAAGACTTTTGTTAATTAACATCTTATGAATGCATGTGTGTATGTGATGATTTTATGAATGCATGAATGGACTTGTTTGATTGTTGTAAATGGTAAGGAATGGTTTAAAGATGAAAACAACATCATCTAAAACTTTTCCAAGAAGAAACAAATCAAGGGAAAATCAAAACCAAACAAAACAAGCAAATGGTCATTTTCGCCAATCTTGCTCAGAAGGCCACTTTGAGTGTTTCTGGTCCAAGATTTCAAACAGAAACAATTCCATTTCTTTTCACCCCTTGCAAGACCAAGTAAAAGTGAACCCAAGCCCACCTTTCAAACTTACAGAAACATTTGGCAACTTGATTCAAATGACAATTTAAAATTGAATCTTTACATATGTGAAGATCACCCATTTTCAAAAACCAACCAAACCAATTCACCTTGACCTTTCCAACTAACCAGAGACTCCCTAGTATGTAACTAATACACCCACCAAGTTTCAACCAAAAATTCAAATTTTAATCTCTTTTAGCCATTTTATCAAACACCTTGCAAACACAAATCAAACAAACATCAAACACTATTGTGAGCTCTCTAGCTCACAGCAGACATTTAGTAGATCATCTAGCTTAGTTAGCCAGCTCTAGCACCACTGTGAGCTTGCCATTTCCATCAATGGTGAACATGCCAAGCTCACCTTGCCACCCCACTATCAACAGCAAGCTAGGAGAAGCTCTAGCCTCGCCAACCTTGTCTGGGACACTGACCACCGTCCACCGCCACACCCTGTCCAACGCCAACTACCAGCAAGCCACTGGACCACTCTAGAATCTCCGTGCCATATGCCTCTGTTCCATGCCGAGAGTGTGCCAGAGTGCCACCCTCGACACGCGCCGCCCTCGCCGCTCGCAAGCGTGATCACCACCACCCCAGCAACCCCGCAGACATGCTCGTTCGTCGCCGCGCGATCAGGAGAGCCCGTGCGCCATAAAACTTCCCGTCGGACCAGCCCAGAGCATCGTAGCGTTCCGACCGTCTTGCACCGCCCCATGCCGTTGAGCTTCGCTAGGGAGCACAGCACCGCCCCCTATCGTTGCATATGCCTTTAGCTCGATGTGCCGATGACACCAAAGAGCTCCACCCTCGCCCTTCGGTCCCCTCTTGGCACTATAAATAGAGGCCACCCCCGCTCGAATTATTCACACCTACACACTCCCCTCTCTCTCAGAACCACCCCACCTCATTCACGGAGCAAGGCGAGTAGCACATTGCCAGAATTTGGCCGGAGTCTGCCGCGGAGGAGGAAGAAAGGAGCCAGTGATTGGAGCCACCCCAGGAGAAGCCGACGGTACCAGGAGATTCGTCGTCGTCAACTTCGTCGTTTGCCCCCATCGCCGATCCTCGTCTGAGCCCCAGTGAGCCCCCGTAGACCCCCACTGTCCGCACTAGGGTTTTATCTCGCCGGCGTTGCTCGACAGAGACGATAGGTCACAGCCGTTCGATTAGAGATTGATCGTGCGTTCTAGATCACCCTATACCGCTTCGCACCCCCTGTCTCGCTGACTCGTGGGGTCATCCACTTAAATTCACCCGTGCGCGCTGTGCACCATGGGCCGGACCATTCGCATTCCCGCGTGACCCAGTAGTTTGAATTTAGGTTTATTTTTTTAGTTTCAAACTCAGTTCTGTACCTAGATTCAAAAATCAACCCAGCTCGATTCACTGAACCAAATTGCATGAAATTAACTTTTCTAGAAAGGTACTAGAATTCTTAATCCAAGCCCATTTGATTCAATCCATTTGGAATTGTAGATCACCTATAATAAAAATAACAGGGCAGAAGCTTTTCTGCATTTAAACATTTTTCAAAATTCAACCACAAAAGCTGTTGAGTTGATTCCAACTCTCAAAAATCACATTTAACTAGACCTTTCTGAATATATAAAAATATCTAGGTTTAGTTGCAGAAATAATGAACAAGTAATAAAAGAATGCCTCATAGGCATTTCTAGTCACTTTATTTAATTAAAATAAAAAGGTTAAAGCTTATTAAATTGTGACACCACTTTAAGTCACATTCCCATGTACTAAAATATGTGTTGATGACATGTGTCAACATGATCCCATGCTTTAGTTGGATAATATTAAACTTAAGTAGTTTTTCAATGAGTAGAAATTACTTTTCCAAAATAAAATAAATAAGACAAGTGCTTTGATGATTGTAATGTTTGTCATGATACTAAATCATCTAGTGAAAACCTTGGTGTGATAAATAGAATTAGTTAAGTATTGTTTGGTGATTGTGTACCTCGTATTTATTTATAGACGCTAGTATCGACCAAGGATACGAGGAAGAAGCCAAGGAGAACTTCAACCACTGCTCTAACCAAGAACACTTGCAACTTTGCAAGCTTATACTAATATCTTAACAAGCAAATCCTTGCAAGCTTACACCACTTGATACCCAATCCTAGTTTTATTTGCAAGCTTAGTATTTTATTTCTTTATCAAAGCTTTCTACCAGAGTTTACTTAGTGACTTATAGATTTTACAAAGATATTTAAAGGTATCATAAAGAGCATAAAACTTGGCCTAAGTTAGATAATCTTGATGTCATCCTGAGGCATGAGATTGAACTTAGATCATTCACACTTGTTCACCACCCCTGATTAGTGTTTACCCCACTTGTAGTTGCTAGTGCTAAGCATAAAACTTGACCACTTTAGATGGGAATACTTGGTGAAAATGGTTATGAAAACCTTAGAATGATGAGTCATTCTACTGAAATGTTTTGGACATGTGTTCTTGAACACCAGATGATTTTGATGATGAAAATGTTAAGGCATGAGCCTTAGCCCTTTATAAAACTGATGGTTGTCTGGATGCGATACCATTCCAATTTTACCGTACAACCACAATACCCGAAAATTGGGTAGGGCTTGACTGGAAATTTATATACCTTAGTATGGGTTCCCTTGCGGCCAAGGTTTGAGATGAGGCTACCTTGTGAAGATTGTCCACCTGTGTAGTTCCCAAGATGACAGTAGGTCATGGTTGGGAGGCCAAACTCACAGGAGAGGTGCCTATACTAGGGCGTGTAATTGAAAGGTTACGATTGATTATCTGCATACGGAGTATGGTGATTCAGGATTGTTCCTAACGGATGTATCGAATGTTGTGGTGAAAGTGTACCACCTCTGTAGAGTGTCAAACTATTCGAATAGCCGCATCCGCGGTTATGGATAGTGGGAGTGGCCATACTGTTCCATCGTCAGATGTTTTCAAAATGACTTATGAAATGATTTGTGACTTGACTTGGCCACAACAGGGTTGTGTTATGAAAATTCAAGTTTCCCCCTTAGGTGTTATGAAACTTTCAATTAGCTTTCTTTTCTTCTGAACTCAGTTAAGGTAAATCTGGATTTTTGCAAAACAACCTAGAGCTTAGTATTCCTACTCAAAACCACTTCACTTGTTAGTCTTACTTTGCGAATACTTAAAGAGTACGCATGGCTTTGTCCCTGGCTATTCCCGTGGCCAGACTATGAAGAGGACTATCAGGAGGATGGACCGCATGAAGGTTACGACAACTAGGATCATCTCCCATCGTCAGCATTGCCTGTGACCATGAAGATGGAGTCTCGCCTTCGCTACCATTATTATTACGTTATTCCGCTGCTTGAACTGTATTAAGACTGGATCATGTGATCCCTTATTTGTGTAAGACCTTATGTATGGTTTATAATGGATGATGTACTGTGATATTCAATCTGTTATGTCTCACAAAAATGGTAATCATGGGATTGCGATGTATGGCATAACAGACATCTGGGATTAAAAATCCGAGTATTGACAAGTTGGTATCAGAGCCATCATGACCATAGGAGACCCTAGTTTAGAATGGACGTTTGAATCAAAAACTTAGTTTCAAAACCAAGGAAGTGAGTATTATGAAAAACTTAATCTCACTCTTATCACTTAGACTCTTTCATGAAAATTCATGTTCTCCAAAAATTCTTGCAAACTGACATAAAAAATTGACACACTTGATCACTCTACTAACTTACTCATCCTATATTCTTATAGATGAACGTGAAGTATAGCAAGTTCTATCAATTGGGGAATGGAGGAGACCTCATCTTTGAGCATGACTTGGACCAGCTATCGGAAATGCTGGAGCGTCCGCACCCTGAGTTCTTCGGAGCTCAGCTCAACGATCAGGAAGGAGAGGAGTTGCAATGGATAATTGTTGCAAGTCTCCGAGGAAATATTGAAGCCCCCACCTCAGAGGGAATTCAGTTCACCATCAGAGAGAACAACTAGCTCGATGGACTTGCCAGGGCTATGCAAGAAGCTCTTGACCGTCTGTGTGGGCAGAGTATCAACCAAATCAAGGGTACCCGCTTTGAGTTCTGCCCAAGGTGTGATGCTATGGGACAGCCACTGGAGGCACCATACCACCCCGAGCTGAAGAACCAAGTGGACCACCTCAGCTTCATGATGTATGACCAGCAGAAGTAGTTGGACAATGCTCGTTCCTATGCCAACCACAAGTCCGCCATCGCCACCCAGAAGGATCAGACCATCGCCATGCTGGTGAAGGATCGCCAGTCTTGTCGCTGTCAGCTCGACAAGAAGGATCGCATCATTGCCCGTCTCTGCCACAGGATAACAGACTTGGAGGAGACCATCCACGAGAGGGATATGCAACTTGAGGAGAGGGAGAATGCAGGGGAGGATATCCGTGGAGACCCCTAATCCTATCTCAGTGATGATGATGACTTTCTGGAGGATCAGGCCATGGACTTGACTTTCTGGAGGATCAGGCCATGGATTTCTTCATCGATGAGGATGACTTCGCCTTCATTGATGATGATTATGAGGATGATGAGGACACCGACTCCGAGGAGTAGTAGCACTTGAGCACTACCGTTAGTGAGTTGTATCCGGTCCCACTATATCGTAGTTTCCTCGGAATGGTTCTTAAAACCATCCGTTTCCTTTGTTGTGGTGTGTGGTGTATGATGTGTGATGAATGAATGAAAAGCAAGTTGCTAGAAAAATCTGAGTCAAACTTTGAAAACTTTTCAAAAACCCTAAACCTTAGAAATTTCCCTCTTTTCTCATGATCTATCTCAATCTTCAGATGCCTCGCGGAGGAAGCAGTTCATCCCCAGACCCGATGTTGCAAATCTTGCAAATGTTAGTTTCAGACCGCGAAGCTAAAAGAGCCGAATGTCAAGCCAACTTAGCCACCCTTCAGCACATCGCTCAGATGGCCAACAACAATCAAGGCCATGTAAACCAAGACAACCATGGATCCAAGATCAAGAACTTCCAGAACACCAATCCACCCATTTTCACTAAGTCTGAAGAGCCCCTCGATGCCGATGATTGGCTGCAAACCATGGAGAACAACTTAGAAGTTACAGAAGTGGAAGCCAACGAGAAAGTTCTATTTGGCACCCACTATATGGCCGGATATGCAAGAGCATGGTGGAGCATGTCACGCCATGAATGGAGGATGATGATGACTTGGGAGGAATTCAAAATCAAGTTTAGCAGAACCCATGTGCCATCGGGTTTGATCAAGAGGATGAGAGATGAATTCAGAGAACTGAAGCAAGGAAGGATGACCGTAGTTGAGTACCGTGACAAATTTTTGTCCTTGGCTTGGTATGCACCGGATGAGATAGATATTGAAGCCAAGAAGAAGGAAAGATTCTTGAATGGTCTGCATGATGAGATGCAGACATGTTAGTCAATATCCCATTTGCTGATATTGAAGCCTTAGTGGATTCTGCCATTCAGATGGAAGGCAAGATCAACCAAGCTAATGAGAACCGCAAGCAACACATGATGCATCAACCAGGAACCCATCATACCCCAAAGTACCGCCCCAACCCATCTCCAAGATTTGCTCCAAGAACCAACAGACCCCCGATGAATCGTCCGACCTATCCCAATCGTGGAAACCCAAGGCCTAGAGGAAATCACAATAACCCCAGCAACCCCAGCAATTTCAACCGTGCACCACCCAAGTTCAACAACAACAATGTCGCCACCAACACCAACACTGCCCCAAGAACTGGAAGCAATGATATGCCTGTTGCAGCAAAGGACAAGTCTCTGGTGACTTGTTATGAATGTGGAACCAAGGGTCACTATTCCAATGAGTGTCCCAAGAAGATTGCTGCAGCCCCCAATGCAAATGCCCCAGCTTAGCAGCAACGTCGTGTTCAGCCCGGAAGAAGGTTCGCCCCAGGGAATTCCCTCAACCACAACGGCCGTCTCTTTCTCATGCATGCTAAAGAAGCCCAAGAAGCGCCAGATGTCGTGCTGGGTATGTTTTCTATTAACTGAGTACTTGCAAGAGTGTTGTTTGACTCTGGAGCATCGCACTCATTTGTCACCGAAGAATTTGCATGCACTAGTAAGATTCAACTCACCATATTGAAGCATGTTATGATAGTTCAAATACCTGGTTCAACCACTAAAGCTAGACAAATTTGCAAAGTTATACCTATTCGAATCCATGGCATAGATTTTTATGCTAATCTAATAGTACTTGGGACAAAAGGTTTGGAAGTAGTACTAGGAATGGATTGGATGTCGAAACATAAAGGATTAATCGACTGTGCCAAAAAATCCATAACCATGACCAGTACAGCTGGAATATCAGTAGAGCATGTATCTGAAACCTTGCCCCGTCAATTCAAGTGCAACAAGAGTCTAGCCCAACCAACCATTGACCAAGTCAGAGTAGTCTGTGAATACCCCGATGTATTTCTAGATGTTTTGCCCGGTATGCCCCCAGATCGGGATATCGAGTTTATCATTTAACTAATCCCTGGAACTGGACCCATAGCCCAGAGACCTTATAGTATGAACCCGTCTGAACTAGTGGAACTGAAGAAGCAACTGTATGCTATGCTGGAGATAGGATTGTTTCAACCAAGTGCATCGTCCTGGAGATCACCAGTGTTGTTTATGGACAAAAAGATGGAGGTAACCGCTTGTGTACGGATTATCGGAAGTTGAATGATGTCACCATCAAGAACAAGTACCCACTGCCAAACATAGAAGACATGTTTGATCAGTTGACTGGTGCCAAAGTGTTTTCTAAGATTGATCTTAGGATTGGTTACCATCAACTCAAGATTTGCGTAGAGGATATTCCAAAGACTGCCTTTACCACCAGATATGGATTATACGAGTATATTGTCATGTCTTTTGGATTAACCAATGCCCCTGCTTATTTCATGAACCTCATAAATAAGATTTTTATGGACTTCCTGGATAAGTTTGTCATTGTTTTCATCGATGACATTCTGATCTATTCCAAATCAGAAGAAGAACATGAGCTACACCTGAGGACCATCCTTGGAACCCTTAGGGGGCATTAGTTGTATGCCAAGTTTAGCAAATGTGAATTCTGGTTACAGGAGGTATGATTTCTCGGACATATCATATCAGCCGTAGGAATTGCCGTTGACCCTGCAAAGGTGAAGGATTTTGAAGATTGGCAAGCCCCAACCACTCAAACCCAAGTTCATGCATTTCTCGGATTTGCGGGATACTACCGCAAGTTCGTAGAAGGATTTTCAAGTATCACAAGACTCATGACCCAATTGCTGAAGAAGGATAAGAAGTTTGAATGGACAGACAAATGTGAGGCGAGTTTTCAAGAATTCAAGAGGAGATTAATTTCAGCCCCAATCTTGATCATGCCAGATATCACGAAGCCGTTTGACGTGTATTGTGATGCATCCAAGATCGGTCTCGAATGTGTGTTGATGCAAGAAGGAAAAGTTATATCTTATCAATCCCGACAACTGAAGCAACATGAGCAGAACTATCCTACCCATGACCTTGAACTAGCAGCCATAGTTGTAGCCCTGAAGACATGGAGGCATTACCTGATGGGAAACCGTTGTGAGATTTATTCGGATCACAAGAGCCTGAAGTATATATTTACTAAGAAGGAGCTGAATATGAGGCAGAGAAGATGGATAGAGCTAATCAAGGACTATGATCTAGACATTCACTATCACCCCGGTAAAGCCAATGTGGTAGCAGATGCCCTTAGCAGATTGACGTGCCGCTTGAACTCCATGATTTTGAAGGAGCAACCAAGTTTGCACAAGGAGATGGAAGATTTCAGAATGGAATTAGTAAGTGAAGGATTTTTGGCTAGCATAGAACTTCAACCCAGTTTGATCAGTCAGATCAAGGAGGCGCAGAAAGGAAATGCTACTATCGACCGAATCACACGTCGCATCGATATAGGCAAAGTACTTGGATTCACCGAAGATGAAGGAGTTTTGTGGTACAAAGGACGTCTCTGTGAACCAGCAGATTCAGAGTTGAAGGAAGTTATCTTGAAAGAGGCTCATGATACTCTTTATTCTATCCACCCCGGAGGAACGAAGAAGTATCAAGATTTGAAGGAGCAATTTTGGTGGCATAAGATGAAGAGAGAAATTGGAAGCTACATCGCCAAGTGTGACATTTGAGAGTCAAGGCGGTACATCAGAGACCCGCACGACTGTTGCAACCATTATAGATTCCGGAATGGAAATGAGATTCAGTAGGAATGTACTTTATCACCGGTTTGCCTACTTCTAGTAGGGGAAATGACTCTGTTTGGGTCATAGTTGATATATTGTCCAAAGTAGCCCATTTCATGTCAAGACCACTTATCAATGTTCGAAGCTAGCAGAGTTGTACATCGCTAGAATCGTCAGTTTGCATGGAGTCCCCAAGAACATTGTGTCAGATCGAGGAACTCAGTTTACCTCGAGATTTTTGAAGAAAGTCCAAGAAGGATTGGGAACAAGACTATATTTCAGCACAGCTTATCACCCTCAGATAGATGGACAAACGGAGCGAGTAAATCAAATACTCGAAGATATGTTGAGCGCATGTGTGCTAGAGTATGGATCTAAATGGGAAGACCGTCTTCCTTTCACAGAATTTTCTTACAACAACAGTTATCAAGCAAGTTTGCAAATGGCCCCATTTGAATTCATGTATGGAAGGAAGTATCGTACCCCTTTGAATTGGTCGGAAGTAGGAGACAGTCAGATTTTTGGACCCGGTATCCTACGAGAAGCAGAAGAGAAGGTTCACAAGATCCGTGAGCACCTCAAGACCTCCCAATCCAGACAGAAGAGTTACGCCGACAAGATACGTCGAGACCTTGCTTTCAGTATCGGAGATTTTGTGTATGTCAAAGTGTCGCCTTTGAAAGGAATGGAGCGTTTCCAGCTCAAAGGAAAGTTAGCCCCCAGATATATCAGACCTTTCAAGATTCTAAATCTTCTAGGAGAAGTATCGTATCAATTGGAACTGCCAGAGGAGATGTCAGTAGTACACAATGTGTTCCACATATTGTTGCTTCGCAAAATCCTTGAAGTCTCGGAGAAGACTGACGTTTTCAAGAACATTGATCACCGCACCATAGAGATCAACGATGACCTGACATACCCCAAAGTACCCATCCGTATTTTGGAAGAAGCTTTCAGAACCACCAGGACCCGCAGCATCAAGTTTCTCAAGATTCAGTGGAGCAACCACACTGAAGAAGAAGCTACCTGGGAAAGAGAAGATCACATCAAGACGGATTTTCCCGGTCTCTTTAAATCCTAGGTATCTTTTTTTTCTTCTTTCTCAAATCTCGGGATGAGATTTTGTTTAAGGAGGGAAGGTTTGTAACATCCCAAAAATATTGAACAATGAGTATCATTTTCCAATCACCAAAATTAGGGTTAACAAAAACTTTTGTTAATTAACATCTTATGAATGCATGTGTGTATGTGATGATTTTATGAATGCATGAATGGACTTTTTTATTGTTGTAAATGGTAAGAAATGTTTTAAATATGAAAATAACATCATCTAAAACATTTCCAAGCAGAAACAAATCAAGGGAAAATCAAAAACAAACAAAACAAGCAAATGGTCATTTTGCCAATCTTGCTCACTAGGCCACTTTGGGTGTTTCTAGTCCAAGATTTCAAACAGAAACAATTCTATTTCTTTTCACCCATTGCTAGACCAAGTAAAAGTGAACCCAATCCCACCTTTCAAACTTACAGAAACATTTGGCAACTTGATTCAAATGACAATTCAAAATTGAATCTTTAACATATGTGAAGATCACCCATTTTCAAAAACCAACCAAAACAGTTCACCTCGACCTTTCCAACTAACCAGAGACTCCCTAGTATGTAACTAATACACCCACCAAGTTTGAACCAAAAATTCAAATTTGAATCTCTTTTGTCCATTTCATCAAACACCTTGTAAACACAAATCAAAGAAACATCAAACACTATTGTGAGCAGTGATTTGGCCTAACTTGTTCCCTCTCTAGCTCACAGCAGACATTTAGTAGATCATCTAGCTTAGTTAGCCAGCTCTAGAACCACTGTGAGCTTGCCATTGCCATCAATGGTGAACAGGCCGAGCTCACCTTGCCACCCCACTGTCGATAACAAGCTAGGAGAAGCTCTAGCCTCGCCAACCTTGTCTAGGACACTGACCACCGTCCACCACCACCCCATGTCCAACGCCAACGACCAGCAAGCCACTGGACCACTCTAGAATCGCCGCGCCCTATGCCTCTATGCCATGCCGAGAGCGCGCCAGAGCGCCACCCTCGACGGGCGCCCGCAGACCATGCGCCGCCCTCGCCCCTCGCAAGCATGATCACCACCACCCCAGCAACCCCGCAGACACACCCGTTCGTCGCCGCGCGACCAGGAGAGCCCGTGCGCCATAAAACTTCCCGTCGGACCCGCCCAGAGCATCGTAGCGTTCCGACCATCTTGCACCACCCCACGCCGTAACCATTCCATTGAGCTTCGCCAGGGAGCACATCACCGCCCCCTATCATTGCCCATGCCTTTAGCTCGTTGTGCCGACGACACCGACGAGCTCCACCCGCGCCCTTCGGTCCCCTCTTGGCACTATAAATAGAGGCCACCTCCGCTCGAATTCTTCACACCAACACACTCCCCTCTCTCTTAGAACCACCCCAACTCATTGCCGGAGTCTACCGCAGAGGAGGAAGAAAGTAGCCAGCGATTGGAGCCGCCCCAGGAGAAGCCGCCGGTACCAGGAGATTCGCCGTCGTCAACTTCAACGTTCGCCCCCATCGTCGACCCTGGCCTTTGCCCCGGTGAGTCAAGATGGCAACGGGGCCGGGTATGGCCGGGTATGGCTCCACCGTACCCGCCCCGATCCCCGCGAATCCCCATACCCGTGAATCCCCGCTAGACTATCGGGGGGAAACTTCCCCCGTGCCCGCCAACAACGGGTACCCGATACCCGCCGGGGACTCCACGGGGATGGCCTGATGCAGGAGGACACCGGCGACGAGCTGGTGTGGGCGGGCATATGCAGGGGAATCCCACGACGCGGGCGACAAGGAGATGCAAGGGACGCCCGTGACGAGGAGATGCAGGGGACGCGAGAGACTAGCTCCTCCTTGCATCTGCGTCGGCGGTCGCCAGTGTGAATCTCGAGTGGAGGAAGGAGGGGTTAGGTGCCGATGTGGACAGGGGGTTGGCGATGGCGAACTGGCGGCGGCTCGTGCGGGATGGGAGTGGAGAGAGGAGGGGAAAGGAATGGTGATTGGTGGGCTGATGGTGGTTGGTGGGCCGATGGTGGGCTATTCGTCTAAGATTTTATTAGACTGACAAGTGGGGTTTGATATCCATGGAGCCTCCACGGAGGGAATTTGCTCCCCATACCCGCCCCGCCAGCTTATCGGGTACCCGCCCCGCTATCCCCATGGGGCCAATCTATTCCCCATCCCCGGTTCTTGGCGGGTATATGCCCGCGGGTACCCGGCTCCACGGGGAAAATTGCCATCTTGACCGGTGAGCCCCCTAGACCCCCACTGGCTGCGCTAGGGTTTTGTCTCGCCGGCATTGCCCGACGGAGACGATAGGTCACAGTCGTTCGATTAGAGTTTGATCGTGCGGTCTAGATCACCCTCTACCGCTTCGCACCCCCTGTCTCGCTGACTCGTGGGGTCATCCACTTAAACTCACCCGCGCGCTGTGCGCCGTGGGCCGGCCCGTTCACATTCCTGCGTGACCCAGTAGTTTGAATTTACGTTTATTCTTTTAGTTTCAAACTCAGTTTTGTACCTAGATTCAAAAATCAACCCAGGTTGATTCACTGAACCAAATTGCATGAAATTAATTTTGCTAGAAAGGTACTGGAATTCTAAATCCAAGCCCGTTTGATTCAATCCATTTGGAATTGTAGATCACCTATAGTAAAAATAATAGGGCAAAAGCTTTTCTGCATTCAAACATTTTTCAAAATTCAACCACAAAAGCTTTTGAGGTGATTCCAACTCTCAAAAATCACATTTAACTAGACCTTTCTAAATATATAAAAATATCTAGGTTTACTTGCAGAAATAATGAACAAGTAATAAAAGAATGCCTCATAGGCATTTCTAGTCACTTTATTTAATTAAAATAAAAAGGTTAAAGCTTATTAAATTGTGACACCACTTTAAATCACATTCCCATGTACTGAAATATGTGGTGATGACATGTGTCAACATGATCCCATGCTTTAGTTAGAGAATATTAAATCTTAAGTAGTTTTTCAAAAGTAGAAATTACTTTTCCAAAATAAAATAAATAAGACAAGTGCTTTGATGATTGTAATGTTTGTCATGATACTAAATCATCTAGTGAAAACCTTGGTGTGATAAATAGAATTAGTTAAGTATTGTTTGGTGATTGTGTACCTCGTATTTATTTATAGACGCTAGTACCGACCAAGGATACGAGGAGGAAGGAGAATACTACGAGGAAGAAGCCGAGAAGAACTTCAACCACTGCTCTACACAAGACAAGCTAACACTTGCAACTTTGCAAGCTTATACTAATATCTTAACAAGCAAATCCTTGCAAGCTTACACCACTTGATACCCAATCCTAGTTTTATTTGCAAGCTTAGTATTTTATTACTTTATCAAAGCTTTCTATCAGAGTTTACTTAGTGACTTATAGATTTTAGAAAGATATTTAAAGGTAGCATAAAGAGCATAAAACTTGGCCTAAGTTAGATAATCTTGATGTCATATTGAAGCATGAGATTGAACTTAGATCATTCACACTTGTTCACCACACCTCATTAGTGTTTACCCCCACTTATAGTTGCTAGTGCTAAGCATAAAACTTGATCACTTTAGATGGGAATACTTGGTGAAAATGGTTATGAAAATCTTAGAATGATGAGTCATTCTACTAAAATGTTTTGGACATGTGTTCTTGAACACCAGATGATTTTGATGGTGAAAATATTAAGGCATGAGCCTTAGCCTTTTATAAACCTGACGGTTGTCTGAATGCGATACCATTCCGATTTTACCGTACAACCACAATATCCGAAAATTTGGTAGGGCTTGACTGGAAATTTATATACCTTAGTATCGGTTCCCTTACGGCCAAGGTTTGAGCTGAAGCTACCTTGTGAAGATTGTCCACCTATGCAGTTCCCAAGATGACAGTTGGTCATGGTTGGGAGGCCAAACTCACATGAGAGGTGCCTATACTAGGGTGTGTAATTGAAAGGTTAGTATTGATTATCCGCATACTGAGTATGGTGATTCAGGATTATTCTTGACGGATGTATCGAATGTTGTGGAGAAAGTGTACCACCTCTGCAGAGTGTCAAACTATTCGAATAGCCGCGTCCACGTTTATGGACAGTTGGAGTGGCCATACTGTTCCGTCGTCATATGTTTTCAAAATGACTTATGAAATGATTTGTGACTTGACTTGACCACAATAGGGTTATGTTATGAAAATTCAAGTTTCCTCCTTAGGTGTTAGGAAACTTTCAACTAGCTTTCTTTTCGTCTGAACTCAATTAAGGTAAATCTGGATTTTTGCAAAACAACCTAGAGCTTAGTATTCCTACTTAAAACCACTTCACTTGTTAGTCTTAGTTTGCGAGTACTTAAAGAGTACTCATGGCTTTGTCCCTAGCTATTTCCGTGGCCAGACTATAACGAGGACTATCATGAGGATGGACCGCAGAAAAGTTACGACAACTAGGATCATCTCCCATCGTCAGCATTGCTTGTGACCATGAAGATGGAGTCTCGCCTTCGCTGCCATTATTATTACGTTATTCCGCTGCTTGAATTATATTAAGACTGGATCATGTGATCCCTTATTTGTGTAAGACCTTATGTATGGTTTGTAATGGATGATGTATTGTGATATCCAATTTGTTATGTCTCGCAAAAACAGTAATCCTGGGATTGCGATGTATGGCATAACAGGCATCTGGGATTAAAAATCCGGGTATTGACATCATTTTGTGAAGGTTTTTTTGAGACATAATCAATATACCAAGTTTGGTATTTTTCTAGCAACTATTTCAAATAATATGACACCACGAGAAAGATTTACATTGTTCGGACCTTTTTTGAATTTTTTATGCCCGTTTCAAAAATTTCCCGTTTCGAACTATGGTAAAAACTTCAGTCATGAAGATAGGGGATGAGGCTCATTGGATCTTGGAACAAACATGATATTGTGAGTCTAAAAATGATTTTTTTCAAAAAAATCATGAGCATTAGATTTTGTACGTGTAGTTCAAACCGGACCACTTCCTACCGATTCGGCAGACATTTGTCTTTTTCACCCGGGGTGGACAGAAAGGTTTGAGATCTCCCAATTGGGACATAGTTCATTTAAGGTGGTCTAGTATTTTTGAAAAATGTGGTGGTAGCATTCTGAAACACCATTTTGGTGGTTGCTTCATAAAACGCCCCGTTTTTTGCGCCCAAAAATGGAAAATGGCTTTTTTGTGCGACGAAAAGGAAAACTTCCTCTTGCAACATTGTTCCCCATCCCAAGATACACATGCATGCACAATATGGACACCATATCATAGACTATGCCGCGATTCTAGCCATAACATTGGTCATTTGGATCTAAAGCCATGAAACCTCGAAGATGATGGGTCATTTTGTGAAGGTTTTTTTGAGACATAATCTATATACCAAGTTTGATATTTTTCCTAGCGACTATGTCAAATAATATGACACCACGCGAAAGATTTACATTGTTCGGACCTTTTTTGAATTTCTTATGTCCGTTTCAAAAATTTCACATTTCAAACTATGGTAAAAACTTCGGTCATGAAGATAGGGGATGAGGCTCATTGGAAATCTCATTAGATCTATGAAAAAACATGATATTGTGAGCTACACGTGATGATCTGACGATGGCTTGTCGCTACCATGAGGATGATATAACAGTGTCAACAATGTGTGAGCTACATGTGAAAGTTGTGAACATATTCATGAAGGTGGCGGTCGGCTTTGCCTTACCTGTTTCTGGATCTAGACCAACTTACCATTGCTCTCCGGTTCCATATGGCTACGCTATTTTCGAGGTGGACAAAGTTATGAGCGTATTTTACTAGCTAAAGCTTGACTTCCCTGCAAGTGAAGGGGATCTGAATGAACTGGGAGAAGCCAAGAATAACATTGTTCTGTGACGAAAGGAATACATCATGTTTCCAAATTGGACGCCAAGGCCACAGACTTCTCCCAGTAGCAATCCATCTCAATCTCCAGCGCGTATAAAGGCTCCACCACGTCAGCAGACTTCCCCACCTTCGCCGCGTCGGCATTCTCCCTCGCCTTCGCTGCGTCAGAAGTCTCCGCCATGTCAGCAGTCTCCGCCATATCAGCGGACTCCCCCACCTCCACCGTGTCAGCAGACTCCCCTGTCTCTGTCGCATCAGCAAAAGCGGAAGAGCACCTCCGTTTCGGCGGCTAATACTACAGGCGTGAAAAACCCTCTACAGGTATAAGGAAAAAATTTAAGGTGGCTCACGCCAAGTTACCTTATGATATTACTGATGAGGAAAACAAAGGGACATGGGTGCATATGTGAAACAACAGCTTGCACCAAAACAGCCCAATCCAAAGCAGTTTATAACACCGAAAAAGATGAAACACTTTGTGAACATGCTTGAAAGTAAAAGGCCAGATAATCTGCCATCAGACTATGATCGCTCTATTATGAAGTCACATAAAGCGAATCTGCAGCGGTCGAGAAGTATTAGTACAAGCGGGAAAACAATTCCCCAGCTCGGAGAATAGAAAAATCAACTGTGCCCACCGCTCAAAGTGTTTTCCGATGATTATGATCCGGAGGTTGCACGACTATGCGCACTAACGGCTATAGGTGATCCTTCTTTTGTCACGGCTGAATTAGCATACAAATACAAGTACGGGGAGCCTCTCGTCAGACCTCGAGAGGTCCCGCATCTACAAACACAAATGCGAAAATTACATAAGTGGTATCTCGACGCCTGTAAGGAAGGGCAGATCATGATCACAGTGGGAATTAAATATTAAATATGAGTATTACTTCTGTGGCGACACCGAGATACACATTGACTTTGAAAAATTATTTCAGTTATTCAATCAAGACGCCCTCGACAAATCTATCATCAGTTTCTATTGTCTATAAGTGATTTAGTTCCGACTTTGATTAAGTATGTAGCTCAGCTCGTTCATTACATGTATAATTATCCCCACTATATTATTTTATACGCTATTATGTAGACCGGAGATTCTCGAATGCAAAAGAGAACAAATATATGACATTGGGTTTATTGATCCAAATAACATTAATGAATATACGGTAAAAAAGAAGCCCCAGGAAATAGATAATTATTTGCTAAAGTTTTTACTAAAACAACAAACCAAAATGGAAATACTATTTTCTTACAACTTTGAGTGAGTGTTACTATCTTCTACTTATTCGATTTTGTTTACTCGATGTTAAGTGTAATTTTTGAGATATGCGTGCGCAGCTTCCACTATTTGCTGCTAATCATTCACGTTGACACCGGAAAATTACTTATCATGTACTCGAAACGTAAAGATCCCGAGAGATGGTCGGACCTGGTTTATATGCTCCAGAGGTAATTTCAATCATTATCGCACTATATCGACATCTTTCGTTCATTTCCTGATATCAAGTACTTAATAACTCGTTTACTCATTTTCGGGAAACCAGGCAGGGTTTGGAACAGTTCATCAAGACTGCTATGGGTGAATGGAAAGAGGAGCTGAAATTTCGACCAATTCCTGTAAGTATTACTATTGACTAAATGTCCGCGCATCTCTTTGAATCGTGTTTCAATACCATTACCATTCTTGATTATTATTTTGATTGAAATCTATTCTCATGAAGTGTTTGAGGCAGCTAGACGGGAAACATTTATGTGGATACTACGTTTGCGAGTTTATTCGTCAGGCGACCTATGAGAAGAACAGACCTCATAAATAATCTGAAGTACGTTAACAATGTACACAATCTTATTTTATTACCATCAATTGTGTTGATTTTCATTCATATATATTGATCCCTTTCTTTAAATTAGATCGAATAGATTCGGGACGGTCTCCTAGAGCAGGATCACATACAAGATATTCAAGAGGAATTAGCGGGATTCTTAGTTAAGAAGGTCATAGATCTAACCGAAGAATACCAAAGAGAACTTGTATTTATACAATAGGGATCGCGTAAGAGAAATTATATTGTATATATGCATGAACGTGTGTACTATATGTAATATGTTCGACCAAAGCACGAAGAAATATTTCACTCTTCAATCTCTATATTCATGACGATATTCTGTAATGGTTCCAATCACAAACACCAAACCTCGCTCGCTCTCCCTCCTCTACCGCGGCAGAAAAACGCCCCAAAACTCTACAGCGGCAGAACCTGCTGCTGCATAGCTACCCGTTGTCGCGGCAACCGAAACACACAAAACGCTGCCACGGCAGAGCTCACTTTTTTCTGGTTCGTAACCGGGGGTAACTGTCCTCCACCCCCCCTTTTCGCACAGCAGGCACATGGAGCGTCTTTTGTCCCGGTTCGAGGAGGGACCGGGACTAGAGGGGGACCTTTAGTCCCAAACCCGTAGTCCTGGTTCGAAAACCGGGACTAATGGCCCTCCCGAAACGGGACAGATGCCCCGTTTTCCACTAGTGATGAGGAGTAGTATGATATGTAAAGCTAGTTTATGCACTAGTATCTTTACTTGATTAAGCATAATTGTGTATAGTCGCCGCTTAATATAGTATATATAGTATGGAGTACTCCATACGGTGACTTGCACGTTTAAGTAGCATACTACATGTAGCAAAAAAGACGAGTGTCCCACTCTCCAGGTCACACCACAAGTTATACTGTGCGTAGTCCTCTCCATCCCATATACGTATACGAGTATAGACTGTAGTACTTACTGGAGTACTACTTACTATTGGCGAATAGAAACTGGTCAAATTGATGCGACCAGACACTAACTGCAGTAGCCGCACATAAGTTCCCTGGCGAGTAGTAGCATCGCCAGAGCAAACGCGCCCCCACCCCTACCCCCTCTCTCCCCTACATCTCCATTGCTATGAAGCGTCGTTCTTCTTTCAGTGACATATCAACCATTGATGGATAATAGATCTTCTAGAGATTCAGCAGAAAATTCGACTGGATCTTTCACATGCTGGATAATTTTGATGGGTCTGAGGTCCACCCTATTATAGAGACTGTCACACTGTCTCCCAGCATGGAGATCGCGGCGGCCAAAAAGTCTGCATTCGTTTCTGACCAGATTGACTTGGTAAGATTACATCCATAATGTTGCAACATGTGACTAGGTCATGGGGATGAAATATCACGGGAACAAATGAAACAGAACTTGTCGGTAACGAGATTGAACAAGGTATATGATATCGATGATTAGATCTCGGACAAGACGTATCGAAGAAACAAAGAGAATTGGACTCAATGTTTATGATTCAAACGACATTGTCATCGTGCAATGCACATTGGTCATTATGGGCATCCCGGTCCCGCTATTGATAAGATCATGGGATCATGTCTGTGCCATTTCCTTCATCCAGAACTAAGTGACTTGGATTTGTCTAGAATCACATGAACAAACATATGTAGGAGTACTTGCAAAAACTTCACTAGTTAGTAATGAGTAACATTTATCTAGGTAATAGAGGGGATATATAGATGAATCCATTGAAGTTGAACAAGGGTAGTTCTCACCGACATTTATTGTGGGATGTGTGTTGTATGTTGTGTGGTGTTCCTATGTTTGTGTTTGTGTTTGTGTTTGTGTGTTGTAGCCATTTACCAGTAGTCGAGGCTTTTCTTCTCTATGAATATGATATGTTTGAAGTATGTATTCTGAAAAAGTGAAGGATTTCTTCTAGTATTTTTTTATTATAAAATAACAGATTAGGTTGTATGAATGAACATATACCCCCTCTGCCCAGAACTAAGTGGCATAGGTTTGTCTAGATTCGCATGAATAAACATATGCATGAGTACTTGAAAAATCTTAACTACTTAGTAATAAGTCATGTTTATCTATGTAATACTATCTCCGTTTCAGGGCTTAAGGCGCACACGCTTTCCAAAGCAAAGTTTGACTGAAAGAATTGAACAACAAAATCTTGATTATATTGTACATAATTAGTACCGTTGGATTCGTATTGAAAAATACTTTCCAGTGATACTAGTTTTATACCAAAACTCTTTACGTATTTAGAGTAATTATTGGTCAAAGAAAAAACACGCAAAACGAAGACGCCTTAAGTCTCGAAACGGAGGGAGTAGAGGGGATATAGAGATGACCCCATTTGAAATTTCCTCTAGCATTGTCCCTGGCTGGAAGTTGAACAAGGCAAGTCATCGTCGACAGTTATTGTTGGATGTGTGGCGTATGGCATGTGGTATTTCTATGCTTGTATGTCTTGTAGCTATTAACTAGTAGTCGAGGCTTTTCTTCTCTATGAATATGATATGTTTTCAAGCGTGTATTTTGAAGAAAAAAAGTGAAGGATTTTTTAGTGTTGTTTTATTATACAATAACATATTAGGTTGTATTAATGAACAACCATATACTCCCTTCGCCCAGAACTAAGTCACTTAGGTTTGTCTAGATTCACATGAACAAGCATATGCAGGAGTACTTGCAAAATCTTCAGTAGTTAGTAAATAAGTAATGTTTAGCTATGTAATAGAAGGGATATAGAGATGACCCCATTGGAAATGTTCTCTATCTTCGTCCCTGGCTAGAAGTTGAACAAGGAAAGTCATCGTCAATAGTTATTGTTGGATTGTGTTGTATGTCGTGTGGTGTTCCTATGCTTTTTTGTGTGTATGTGTGTGGTAGCCATTTACTAGCCGACGAGACTTTTCTTCTCTATGAATATGATATGTTTCCAATTGTGTATTCTGAAAGTGAAGGCTTTTTCTAGTATTATTTTATTATACAATAACACATTAGGTTGTATGAATGAACAAACATATACTCCATCGATCCAACTAAGTGACTTAGATTTGTCTAGATTCACATGAACATATGCAGGAGTACTTGCAAAATCTTCACTAGTTAGTAGTAAGTGATGTTTATCTATGTAATAGAGGCGATATAGACATGACCCCATTATAAATTTTCTCTAGATTCATCCCTGGATGGAAGTTGAACAAGTCAAGTCATCATTAACAGTTATTGCGGGATGTGTGTTGTATGTCATGTGGTGTTCCTATGTGTGTGTGTGTGTGTGTGTGTGTGTGTGTGTGTGTGTGTGTGTGTGTGTGTGTGTGTGTGTTGTGGCCATTTACCAGTAGTTGAGGCTTTTCTTCTCTATGAATATGAGATGGTTCCAAGTGTGTATTCTAAAAAAGGTGAAGGCTTTTTTCTAGTATTGTTGTTTTATTATATAGTAACAGATTAGGTTGTATGAATGAACAAACATATACTCCATACGTCTAGAATTATGTGACTTAGATTTGTCTAGATTCGTATGAAAAAACATATGCAGGAGTACTTGCAAAATTTTCACTAGTTAGTAATAATTAATGTTTACCTATGTAATAGACACGATATAGAGATTACCCCATTGGAAATTTTCTCTAACTTCGTCCCTGGCTGGAAGTTGAACAAGACAAGTAATCTTTGACAGTTATTGTGGGATGTGTGTTGTGTGTAGTGTGGTGTTCCTATGCTTGTGTGTGTTAGCCATTTACCATACGGCGATGCTTTTCTTTACTATGAATATGATATGTTTCCAAGTGTGTATTCTGAAAGTTGAAGGCATTTTCTAGTATTGTTTTACTATACAATAATAGATTTGGTTGTATGAATGAACAAACATATACTCCCTTTGTCTAGAACTAAGTGACTTACATTTGTCTAGATTCGCATGAACAAACATATGCAAGAGTACTTGCAAAATATTCACTAGTTAGTAATAAGTAATGTTTATATATGTAATAGTGGGGATATAGAGATGTGACCCCATTGGAAATTTCTTCTAGCTTCGTCCATGGATGGAAGTTGAACAAGGTATGTCATCGTCGACAATTATTGTGGGATGTGTGTGTGTGTGGTAGCCATTTACCAGCTGAGGAGGCTTTTCTTCTCTATGAATACGATATGTTTCCAAGTGTGTATTCTGAAAAAAGTGAAGGATTTTTTCTAGTATTGTTTTATTATACAATAACAGATTAGGTTTTATGATTGAACCATCATATACTTTCTCCGTCTAGAACTAAGTGAGTTAGATTTGTCTAGATTCGCATGAACAAACACATGTAGTACTTGGAAAATCTTTACTAGTTAGTAATAAGTAATGTTTATCTATGTAATATAGGGGATACAGAGATTACCCCATTGGAAATGTTCTCTAGCTTCGTCCCTGGCCGGAAGTTGAACAAGGCAAGTCATCGTCGACATTTATTGTGGGATGTGTATTGTATGTCGTGTGGTGTTCCTATGCTTGTGTGTGTGGTAGCCGTTTACCAGTGGTTGAGACTTTTCTTCCCTATGAATATGATTGTTTCCAAGTGTGTATTCTGAAAAAAGTGAAGGCTTTTTCTAGTATTGTTTTATAGCAGATTAGATTGTATGAATGAACATATATAGTCCCTCCGGTCGTCCAGAACTAAGTGACTTAGATTTATGTAGACGCACTTAGAATCTCACAATGAACATGGATAGTGGCCCAAACAAAATACTATAGTGTATCAAGTTCCAAGTACTCCTACAACATACTGTTCCTCTGGCGGTCGAGTGATTCTCCAAGCCGGTCGTCGGTCAAGTTGGCATTGCCATTGGTACGTACCTCTCTCCACCACATGAAACTGGTCGATCCTTACGTACGTGTACGTGTTTAACGCTGGATGGTTTAGGGCTCACGAGAGGTACGGGTACGGCACTCTGCAAAGCGAGACTTCGCGTAGTGCAGTGGAACCGTGTGGGGGCAGTGGCGCATATGCAGGATGCCTGCCAGAATCTGGAGAGTGCTCTTGATAGTACTATATAAGTAGGTATCGAGGGCCAGGATCTTGCTCTCTTCATCCATCCAGCAATGGCGCAAATGACCATCACGGCGGTAGCTATAGGGGCGGCGGCACTACTGATTTCGTTGTTGTCCGCTGGAGCAGCAGCAGCAGCAGGAGGAGGTGATCTGACGGTCCCGGCGCCGGTACCGATCGGGATGCCCAACTGTGTCACGTCGTGTGGCGGCGTCGACGTGCCATACCCATTCGGCATTGGCACGGACGCCAGATGTTATCTGCCAGGGTTCAACCTCACCTGCGACGCCACCACAGGCTCACAGCCACGGCTGCTGCTCGACGTCGACGGCACTCTCCAAGTCCTCTTCATTGGCGACGTCTCAGACCCCAATCTGAAGGTCCAACACAAGGGTGACGTGAAAATCATGGTGGACGCCGATGGCAACGGCAGTGGAACATTCAGCCGAGGCGGTAGGCGCGACGGGACATACAGGCTGTCAAGGGAGGGGCCCTTGCTGAACGAGCTCATCCTGACGGGGTGCAATGTCCAGGCGACGGTGAAGAGCGGCAACATCACCGTGGCCAGCTGCACCTCGCTCTGCGAGGAGGCAACAGCAGACGACGATGAAACTCGCAGCGTCACCGATCCATGCTTCGGTGGTAGCAAAGGCTGCTGCCGGGAGAATATCGTGACGCCAAGCTACCACGACGACGACAGCATCTCGACGCCTGGTGGCTACGACATGCAGCTCATATCGTTGCGTGGTCGGAATCGTAGCGCGGACCTCCCCGTGCGTGTGTTTGTGGCGGAGCAGGGGTGGTTTGATAACAGCTCTGTCTATACCGATCTGCTTCGCACAGGCGGCCGTCCACCTTCCAAGGAAACAATGGCAGTTCCCGTTTGGCTGAGCTGGGATATTGTTGGCCATCCCAGCAGTGGCGTCTGCAAAAGCAACCACAGCGAACGCACTGACGGTACAAGAAGAGGAGGCTATACGTGCAGCTGCAGTGACGGTTACCGCGGCAATCCGTACCTCGCCAACGGGTGCAAAGGTATATGTATGCATGCCCTATAGCTCCACAAGACAGTACACAACCTAATTTAAGAAATGTCATAAAAGATATCTGATCGATCAAGGCAATTAATACTTGCATATATATATTTATATGTAGATATCAACGAATGCGAGATCTGGTCACAGGAAGAAAATGAGTGCTACAGCGAATGCATCAACACGGAAGGATCCTTCATGTGCCGGTGCCAACCAGGAACCACTGGCAACTACTCCATACCCGGAGGATGCGCCAATGACACTATTCTCGCTGACACGGGTACAAAACTAAGCAACTTTTAGTTTCGTATGAGTATATTTTCCCTATATTACTTCAGTTGAATTAATCTCAGTTGCAACTATAATTTTCTCAATTGCAACTTTGCAAGCCCAATTACAACTAAAAAATCTCAGTTGCAAAACTGATCGTTACTCTTGATGGTGGAGTCGTTATTGATTGTGAACCCATATTAGACTACCTACATAGAGGAATAGAAAAACTTAACCACATTTATACAACTAAAAAATCTCAGTTGCATCTCAGTTGCATCTCAGCTTATAACTAACAGGACGGACGAATCGCGATGCAAATCCAATAGATTAAGACGTGACTGAGCTCTAACTTAATTCTCGATCAACTGAGAGTTAGCGAAATGTTTCTTACATACTATTTGTATTGCGGACATGCAACAAACTCTAGAGTCATATGAAGCATTTCCCACGGGCTACCATTAACCAGGAAAAAAATCTTTTCTTCTTAAAGCATCTCTAGCAGAAACCGGAAAGCCACGACACGCAAAACACGTTTACAGGCCGCACATAAAGTGGTTTTCGGGTCCATTTTCGTTCACGCAGAACGGACCCCGCACTTTGGACCTTATGTTTTACCACTACAGGAATGGCGCTCTACGCCGAGGGCCAAAAGCTGTCGGCATAGCCCCAATCCTCGTCGGCGTAGGCTACGCCGAGGGCTGCATCCTCGGCAAAGACCTCCCTTGGCGGAGGGTCAAATGGAAGGCAGTATATGTCATCAAAAGGAAAATGGAGGGTTGGGTATTTTAAACCTAAAATACATGAACACTGCTCTACAGGTTCTTTGGGCTTGGAATTTAAGGTTCAACACACAGAAACCATGGTATACCCTTGCAACACCGATGGAGGATTGAGTAAGGCACATCTTCAACACCACGGCCAAGGTTATTGTGGGGAATGGCGAACGCTGCTATTTTTGGATCGATAAGTGGCTCAACGGAAAGACCATTGAAGAGATTTCTCCGGTCGTCTATCAACTCATAAAATCCTCTCATTCCAGCTAGAACCGTTGCATCCGCTCTCATAAATGGGTCGTGGCTGGATGACATAAAGAAGCCAATGGACATTGAAGGTTTTCTTCAAGTCCTTAATATTTGGGAGGTAATCAATGGTTTTAATCCTTTGCAAGAGCAGGAGGATGTTTGGTCTTGGTCATGGGAGCCCAAAGGTACTTATTCTGCAAGTTCAGTTTACAAATCTCAGTTTGCAGCCTCATCTCCTGAGGCACTCTGAAGGCAATTTGGGGTGCATGGGCCCCTCTTTGATGCAAGTTGTCCATGTGGCAAATCGTGAAGGAAAGAATATGGACTGCTGATTGATTGGAAAAAAGGAGCCTTCCACACAATGATCACTGCTGCGTCTTCTGCAACTTGGCTGAAGAAGATCCAAAGCACCTTTTTGTTAGCTGCGTGGTCGTTCGGATCATTTGGAGTTCAATCCTTGCTTGGGCTGGCTTCCCTCGGTTACCTGCTGCTTCCAACATAAATTTGCGTAACTAGTGGAAGCGGCTGAACTCAAAAATATTGCCCACAACGTGGACCATTGGAGAGAAAGAAACACTACAGTGTTTGGACAAGCATCCAGGCCTATTCAGAAAATCGTCGATCAGCTTACGGTTGACGCAAGGCTTTGGGCCTATGCTAGCAGGGGTCGTTTTCTTTTAAATGGTTCTTATGGATCGGTTTTAGCTTCAGTTTACTTGGTTCTAAAACTGCTTTTTGCTCCCTTGGTGTTTTACCAAAGCTGTGCGGTCTCGTTCTATCTTTCTTGGTTATCTGTAATAATTCATGTACTGGGTTAGTGGATACCCAAGTGTAAACTGCTTTGCGCCCTTGGTGTTCTAAATCTTCATGTCATATGATAGATAATCAACATATAAAAACTACGTCCATGTATATCTGGCTACCCAAGTGACTTTTTTTACATACTAACATAAATAGGGAAATTGTAGGGATTTGTCATTTATTGGGTTTTCAGTCGTAAAATAACTAAATTTAAAGGGAAGAATAACATGGAACTACAAAAATAGTAAATATGTTTTTAGTGTACCATATTTAACTACTGTTAGGTAACTTTTTATTTTTTTCAGCTTTCATATGATCATATCTAAACTCAATTTCACTTATAAATGTGTCTATAAGGTGTTCAGAAATGTTTTCACATTTTTTTACATGTAGATGTGATTGATTTATTTAACATATACGGGGTTCATATTGACTCACGTTCAGAAATTGTTTCAAATCGACATACAAACGACCGCTTATGACCATCAATATTTGTACGTCGGGGTAAACACAGGTTATGACCAACCCTAGAAATCTTGACTAGCTATCAATATCTCTAGAAAATCGATCGGATACAAAAATTTGTCCCCAGATGCAAAGTACTTCCATGACATGCATTTTATTTTGTGGGACAATGACAACCTCTTATCTAACCTGCCACAAAGAATATTTGGGAGCAAGTATGCGTTTCTAGCTACTTGCTAGTTATTGAAATTACTTTATCAGTTAATTGTGTTCTATGAGAAACCAGCCATTGCTTTGGTGGTGGTACCTGGAAGTGTTGTACCTCATCTCACTAAGTTTGAAATATTCTTTCAGTCCAAAAGCAACGCTCGGTAGTTAGTGAGACCTTCTGAGTATAAGTGTGTGGTAATTTGGTTGTGTGGTGTTTCTAATGAAAAAGATTTTTCTTTGCAAAATTAATAAATAAGTGGGTCACTGCTCGGCAGTATCTTTCTATAGCAAAATGACGTAGCCACTCTTTTTTCCTCAACAAGTGTGTTTGCAACTGCAGGTAGCTGCATGCGTTGGTGCGGGGATGTGGAGGTGCCCTACCCTTTCGGCATTGGCCCGTCTAATAAGTGCTACATTCCAGGGTTCAACCTCTCGTGCGACACGACCCATAACCCCCCGCAGCTGCTACTCGGCAGCGGCCAGTTTCGGGTCGTCAATATATCCCTTCTCAACACCACAGTGCGCGTGATCCGGATGGCTGACCTTATGCCCAACACTTTTGTCTCACCTAATGGGATCCCTCGAATAATGGACCAATTCCCTTCTTTTTTCGACCAAGAGGCGCCATACTCGTTATCCACCATCAACGAGCTCATCCTGACCGGGTGCAACACCCAGGCGACTCTGTTGGGGCGCGGTAACCCGGCCATCATCAGCGGCTGTGCCTCCTTCTGCTCCTACAATGACACTGACACCGCCACCATTGGGACCCGCATCGGGGTCGTGGGATGGCCAACAAACGGCATCCATGGTGGGAACAGAGGAGGCAAGTATTGCTATGGCATGGGATGCTGCCAAGCCAGCATCTCCCAGACCATGAACGGAATGCCCAAGGAATTACGTTTCAAATGGTTCGACATCAAACCAGATGACCTCATACGGTTGCCTGGGTACGTGTTCATTGCAGAGGAGGGATGGTTCGACCAGCCGGATGTCGCTGGCAAAC
This sequence comes from Avena longiglumis, assembly GCA_030063025.1. Classification (NCBI taxonomy): domain Eukaryota; kingdom Viridiplantae; phylum Streptophyta; class Magnoliopsida; order Poales; family Poaceae; genus Avena; species Avena longiglumis. The sequence continues at coordinate 17,361,750 of CP125978.1, read as the reverse complement.
TGATGATGGAGGGACTGGCCGGGACATCCGCAAAAAACCTGGAGGTTCCTCTTGTTCTCCGGTGGGAGGTGTTGATGTCACATAATGGCTCATCGTCTGCCAAGAAGTCGCATCCGGACTGCGAACAGGACGTGGAAGCACGCCAACTATGCAAGAGCAAGCACAGCCACTGCATACCTGGGAACAGAGGCTATTCGTGTCAGTGCAACCACGGCTACAACGGCAACCCCTACATCATCCAAGGATGCAAAGGTTCAGTCCATTCTGATATTCTCCCATCTATATATAGTAGACTAATTTACTGGATTTTAACGTGTTCATTTGTTTTCTCTAGGTGACGGCAACAAACCATTCGAAGGTGAGCAACCAATGCTGCAACTTTAGTTTACCTACACTGATGCGGCGCAGTCTCGTATTTCTGCTTATTAAATTTCGGTCGCCCCTTCTCACATATTCACATGCTGACAATATTATCATTCATTCATACCATTTCTTTATTAGTAAAGTGTAGATCGAGGGTACCCTACATGTGGTGTGTACACCGCACCCCTCACATAAAATACATACTAGTTTGCACTTGAATATGAAAAATTATTCATCGTGATCAATCGATCTTGCCATTAGATTTATCACATGATAATTACAAAATATATATTCATACACATATGTATTATACACTTAAATTTATCACAGAACAATTACCTTTGTTGGTAAACACAATGATATTCTACAATCGTGCAGAATAAAACTTTAATTGCTAATATATTCAAAATATTCACAGTTGTAAGGTGGAAATAGAACCATTACTTTTTTCATAAAAAATATTATCATAATATGTAATTTATAACTTTCTACTAACATGTACTTACAAAATGTGTCAAAGATACGCATTGGAGACCAATAAGTGTCCAAGACATCATCAGTTTATAGACGGTATCAAGTTATATCAAAGTTCTGCTTTGGATATCAAAATGGCTTTCAAAACACAACCAAAAAAATTCCAAAGTTTCTGTCTAGGCATATTCATAATATCTAAAAAAATACACTACGAAATTACTTCTAAAGACAAATTGGAGAAAATGTGCATTGCATACTTTGAGCATATTTGTACCCATATTGTAGAAAATGAACGACAGTGTGTATTTTTTCAGGTAGAAGCATCATTACTGGAGTTGTTAGTGGGGCAGGCCTCATACTTTTGGTACTCATTGCATACTTTGTTTCCTACAAATTTAAGCATCAGAGGGCACAAATGTTGAAACAGAAGTATTTTGAGCAAAACCGTGGACAGTTGCTGCAACATTTGGTATCTCAAAGAGCTGATATTGCAGAGAAAATGATCATAACCTTGGAAGAGCTAGAGAAGGCAACAAATAATTTTGATAAAGCTCGTGAACTTGGTGGTGGTGGACATGGTACCGTCTATAAAGGGATTTTGTCGGATCTCCATGTTGTAGCCATCAAGAAACCAAAGATGGTGGTTCAACGCGAGATTGATGAGTTTATCAATGAGGTTGCTATCCTATCACAAATCAACCACAGGAATGTAGTAAAACTATATGGTTGCTGCCTTGAAACAGAAGTCCCAATGTTGGTCTATGAGTTCATATCCAATGGAACCCTTTATGATCATCTTCATGTCGAAGGGCCGATTTCATTGTCATGGGGTGACAGGCTACGGATAGCAATTGAAACAGCAAAATCTCTAGCATACCTTCACTCCACAACTTCAACACCTATCATCCATAGAGATATCAAGCCTGCAAACATACTTTTAGATGATACTCTAACAGCAAAGGTAGCAGACTTTGGAGCTTCAAGATATGTTCCGTTGGAAAAATCAGGGTTAACAACAATGGTGCAAGGTACACTGGGATATCTGGACCCAATGTACTTTTACACATGGCACCTCACCGAGAAAAGTGATGTTTATAGCTTTGGCGTTATGCTTATAGAAATGATGACTAGAAAGAAGCCATTTCGCTATATGGCTTCTGAAGGCAATGGTCTTGTGGCACATTTTGCTACCTTATTTGCAGAAGGCAATCTGATGCACATATTAGATCCACAAGTTATGAGCGAGGGTAGTGACAAAATTGAAGAGATCGCTGCAATTGCAATAGCATGTGTAAAATTAAGAGGGGAGGACCGGCCAACTATGAGACAAGTGGAGTTGAGACTAGAAGCGGCTCAGTCGCCCAAGGCATTTGAGGAAAATGGTGATGTTGCAGAATATTCTCCAATAGAATGCAGAGAAGAATCGACTAGCAGACAGTACAGCATGGAAGAAGAGTACATTGTGTCTGCAAGATATCCACGGTAATTTTGCTTATACATGATCTGAGCAGAAATAATAAACTTCCAGAGATTTATGTACCCAGTTACCTTAGTGGAAAGTTTCTTCTATACTTCTCATCATGGCTGCGTAGTTGTTACCCTTTTATTACTATCTGTATCCAGTATAAACTCACAATAAGATCTGTATACTCATCATTATTGGTTTGCCTGTCTCTAAAGAAAAATGTGTCTCTTGCCTTGTTCTGATGGCATTGTTTTCTCCTTCTATAGCTAAAAAATATATTGAAAGTTTCCTTGTTGTACAAAACTATACTAGATCTACTTCAGAAGTATGCAAGTCGATGATCAATGGCTTCACAGCCGCCTCACAGGTAAACCCATTTGATCCGTTGGGGGAACATCCCCCATTTGTAACATGAGAATTACGTACGTATTTAACAGACAATGTTAGCATACAAGAGATTGTTATCGATTGTTTACCTTCATATCGAGGGGAGGGGCCGGGGGGGCCGAACGGCGGTCGGCCGCGGGACACGAGAGGTCAGAGACTGGCCAAGCGCCGGACACGCCACACGGCACTCTCCAGCGGCCAGCCGACAGCGGGGCGCGGGCGGCTTGCCTGGGCGACGCCGCGACGGGAAGGACAGTGCTGAACAGCACTTCACCAGTTGGGCTTGATCTAGATTCGAAGATTTGCTACTCCGCAGAAGGGGAACGGGGGCAGTTACGCGAAAAAAAAACTTACTCTACATTTATTTCTGAATTTTCTCCGTTTTCGTTGAATATTTGTGTTTTATTTGATCGATTCTGAATTGCGGATTCCTTTATGAAGAGGGTAGTGTTTTGTCATTGATCGTGTTTCCAATCGATGTGTTCCGCTACTTTGGTTTTTTTTATTTTGCCTCGATTTATTTATGCTCAAGAATTTGCCCCACCTTATTTGTGTCCGTCCTTTGCCACTGAGCGGTAGAATCGAGGCATGTAGTGGAGTCGACGACGATGGATCTAGATTCCTCCACGTCGACGTTGGTCTTGAGCAAGGTGGCCATCACGTCGGCATAGATCAAGTTCCACTTGAGCCACCACACATGGATCAGAGAGAGAAAAGAGAGGTTGGAGCTGGAGAAGGGAGGGGAGGGTTCTTACTCAGGTTTCAGCTGGGCACGGACGTCCGTGAGTTCGTTTGTCCATGTCCGTCTAAATGGGCTAAACGACGTCATGGGCATTCCAGTTAGTTTACACGGCTTTTACAGACAGGTCCGTATAGCTTGTTCGGCTTGTTTTTCCGTTAACGATAGGAGGCTCGGAGACAGGCAGCAAGAAAGATCGCCTCAGTCCAGTGCCAGCTCCAGGCCGCCGGCCGATTCCTGATCGTCTCCGTCGTGTCCCTTTGGCACCCATGACCGCCGCCCGGTTCTCGCTTGTTGCTCTTTCCTTCTTTTTTTTTGGAAATGGGCACTATTATTAAAAGTTTACACCTGGCCTCTGCATAGCTAGGATGCACACAGCCGAACAGATACACAACTCGATTCCAACGCGAGAAAACCAAAATTACAAATAGTTGATAAATAAAGAAAATCCTCCATAACTCTATGACAGCTCTATCCTTAGATCACGTTGCCATCTATGTCGGGAGAAAATATCCCTTCGCCGTGTCCTTCAACCATATACAGCCCTTCACAAACAAGTCGCGGAACTCCATAAGTAGTAGAGATGTTCATGATCGGAGGATGGCCGTGGCTCGATAGATAACCTTCAAGAGAGAAGATATAATGTTTTTAAAAATCTTGTCATTTCTACATAGCCAAAGCGATCAAATAATGGATCCCACCTTAAATAAAGTCTCATATTTATCCTCAATTCCATTCAGCCAGTTGCCAAATACATTGACCACCGAACGTGGAGGAGATAAACCAGAGGCTATTTGGATGATTGACCATATAGCACGAGCGAATTTACGCTGGAAAAACAGATGTCGTATTGTCTCATTATGGTGACAAAAGACGCACTGTATACTTCCATGCCAATTCCTCGTAACAAGATTATCTTTTATAAGAATACCCCTTTACGTAGATACCACGCGAAAATCTTCGTTTTAAGGTGTATTTTCATCTTTCAATTTTTATTATTATCATCGACTGGAATATCAGGTTGGATCAAAGCTTTATACATGGAATCAACAGAAAATTTACCACTCTGTAGTAAATTCCATTTGAATTCGTCCACACCCTCCGACAACTGTATCCTGGATAGCCTTGATAAAAGATTGTTCCAAGACACCAATCTAGGGCCTATTAGACTTCGTCTAAAAGACACATTAGGCGGATTATTTTCCATTGCCGTGGAAAGTGTATCCCCTTTATGTCTAACGATCGAATATAAAGCCGGATATTATTCACAGAGAGATGTTTGGCCAAGACATTTATCTTCCCAGAACCTAATCTGTGGTACATCATTAATATTGAAAGCACCAAACTGGAAGAAGTATTTTTTGAATGCCATAAGTTCGGCCCAAAAGTGTGAATCCCCAGGTTTTCAGACTACCTGAGACATGGACACAGCTCTTGATCCAACATACTTCCTCCATAGAATGGTTTGCCAGACTCCTTCTTCCGTAAGAAGTTTGAAGAGCCATTTACCCAGTAGTGCGGTGTTTTTGACTTGCAAATCGTGTATGCCAAGACCACCATATTTCTTGGGTCGGCAGACCACATTCCATCTGGCCAGTCGATATTTTTTTTCTCACTATCCCCTTGCCAAAAGAATCTTGAGCGGAAATAATCCACTTTTGTCAAGACACCTTTTGGCAACTGGAAAAACACGCAGCGACGGAGGGGGGAAAGATGTCGGCGCCGGAGGAGGAGGAGAAGAATCAAGCACTGGATAAGTACAATACCTCGACAACCGAGGATGTCGGCATCAGCATCAACCGAAAGGGCATGGATCAGGTCAGATCTCGCCGCTAATCCTCCCCCGTTTTGCTCTGGTAGCCTATCAGTCGTGGTTGATTGGTTGATTTCCTGCTCTAGTAGCCTATCAGTTGTAGGGAAATCAGGGCAATCTTTGCAAATCGTCAACTCTTTTTATCAGTAGCACATTCAGATAAAAGTTTAGAGTAAATATTGTACATCAACAAGTTCAGACTTAAGCCGAGTGAAACATAGAAAATTTGATTAATTCTTCTAGTAATCATCCTAGGCATCTTCAACAACAATCAGTATGGAACAAATCAATGGAATTTGATGGATTAAGCCAACATAAATTAACACAAGAAAACACTAAACTGGGCCTACGCCGGGAAACGGAGCCGTGAGAAATAGGACATGAACAGCTCGCAACCAAAATTAACCTAACATGTAAGGTATCGTCTAGAGTTTCACTTGATTATGTAAGCTAGCTCCAAATTTAGCAAGAGCAGCATCCACATTTATTTTGGCTAAACCCCTTTCAGTAAGAATCCATTTGATGCCTTGAAGGGTTGTATTTTGAGCGCAAGCTTCTAGATTGTGAAATTCAATGAGGTGTATAAGGGCTCAAGTGCACAAGAAGGTTGATCTCACCCTCCCAAGACCCGGTGTCGAGCAGCTCACTGTCTCCTTCGACCTCTACAACCAGGGATCTGCGTGAGTGCTCTCTCCTTCATATTTGTTTTTCTCCTCACTTCACACAGACGACGAGGACGCCTTGTCATCTCGTTTGTGTACATGTACATCCTCTTGTAGTTGGATAAATTCTAATTTGAAATATAAGTTCTTGGCTGCCATTACAACTTATCTTGATATTCATAACTGAAATGTAGCAATATTTTCTATGATCCTAAATGTGTCATATTTTCAGTAGTGATGCCCAGTTTTACACAAATTTTCCACACACTTCCAGCTCATAAGAGCTTACAAATTGTTTCCTACTCCCTCCGTTTAGAAATATAAGATGTTTTAGGTTTGTGAAGGAGATGTATCTAGACACCTTTTAGTGTATAGGTTCAAATGAATCTAGACACTAAAAGTTGTCTAGATACATTCTATTCACAAACCTAAAACATCTTATATTTCCAAACGGAGGGAGTAGAAAATTACTTAGTACAGTCCCACTTTGTACATAGAAACCTAACATTGTGTTGTATTTTTTGTCAATAGCTTATCACCAGTTGAGTTGAAGAAGCATCAGGAGCAACATTCATGTTCTGAACAAACATGTCATTTTGAAGAAATTAGCGTTCAGTTTTAGAGAGTTCATTTTGAAGAAACAACTCTCTTGATGTCCTCTTTTGTTTTGAGAGAATGGGAAGATGATAAGCAGGATAATAATAATTTTTCTTTGTGTCAGACTGTCAGTTCTCATTTCTCCTGATTACTGGATCCTTATGCTAGCTCTTCATTTGCTTAAGCAGGATAATCATATATTTTCTTCAGTTCATGTGTTATGGTTATTATACTTGCTAGTATCAGATATGGGATGTGTGTGCTGTGTGATAACAGAGTGCACTCTTGAGCCTACTGCTCTGTGCTCTGTTGTACCGCTTGATCATGCACCTGAGTTAGCTAGTACTCCCTCCGTTTCAAAATATAAGATGTTTTAGGTTTGTGAAGAAAATGAATCTAGACTTTTTTTAGTGTGTAGATTCATCCCAAAGTTGAGTGAACCTATATACTAAAACAAGTCTAGATTCATCTTCTTCACAAACCTAAAACATCTTATATTTTGAAACGGAGGGAGTAGTGTGTATGTGTTGATTATGTCCGCATACTTCCAACGAACGTCCGTGGCTAGCTGATTTACTTTATATGGACACTGCAAACAGCTAAATTTATTTATACGGCCTATGCAATTAGTGCTACGGATTTCACGGACTTGTCCGTCTACATCCTGAGTTCTTACCGATATGTCGAGGGTGGGAACTGATATCCATGAGGATACGAGAGAGCAGGGCGAGGGTGGCACGCTCCGATGTGGTGCACACATAGTCGCGGATGACGCGCTCTGACGTGACCATCATCACGGTGCGCTCTAGCTCTAACATGAGCCACCGCTAGCTCGCTCATCTAGTTCGAGCCTCTGTCCGGACAATGGATTATCAAAAATAAGGTCCAAATAGTTACTATAAAATTATGGAAATATTCAAGGGTGCATATTAGCACTACTAGGTACTCCCTTCGTTTGAAAATATAAGATGTTTTAGATTTGTGAAGAAGATGTATCTAAGCACATTTTAGTGTCTAGATTTATTTGAACCTACACACTAAAAAATGTCTAGCTACATCTCCTTTACAAGTTAAAAACATCTTATATTTCTAAACGGAGGGAGTACTTCCTATGTCCCCAAATAAGGCGTACCGCTATCCTTTTTCTTAAGTAAACTTTTGAAGGTTGACCAACTTTATAAAAAAAGTTAATATTTATGGCATCAATTTAGTATCACTAGATCCATATAAAAATAATTTCACATTATATCGATCTGAAGTCATATATATTGCTACTTTTTCGATAAAGTTTTCAATTAAAAAGTTAACTTAGGGTAAAAGGTAGAAGTGCACTTATTTGAAAACATGGGGAGTAAATGTCGGCGTGTTGTTGCGAATATTTTCTCCATAACAAGAATAATAAAGACATTCCATTGAAATTGTTATTGTCTAGGTTGGGTGATGTTACATAAGGACGTAGTTGTGTATATAGTTGTGTCGGCGTTGAAAGGGCTTTATGGCTGACGCATCGGGCTGCAGAAAGTCGTATATTTTCGTTGAAATGGCTTTATAAGTAAGCCATACTTGTTTTTACGAAAACTAGCGTCGTGGCTTACAAATACGAGGGCACAATCTTTAATATGTCGAAGGTGTTTGAAAATATAGTTATGGTTTCATGAATATCTTAATTTACGATAAGAAATAATATGGATCTAGGACTATTAAAATGTTATGATAAACAAATTATGACATATGGCAATAAGAGATTTAAGGCTAGTCATAGTGGAAGTAACTTTATGAGTAATTAAGAAGCCAACTCAGCAAAATTGCTTATGTGACAGTGAGTTAATAAAGAGAAAGGAAGATGGAGTAGCATAGTTTTCTGTAACATCACACGTACCAAGACCAAATGTGTCTATCATCTAATAAACGATACTTTGCATGACATTCCTTGTATGTTACTCTCCACTATAAAGGGAGTAACATAGACTAGTAGCGTATGCATGTTACTAGTTTATGTTACTCTTCGCTATGACTAGCCTAATAACCAACTTAAATTTCTGAGCTAAAAATTGTTGTGTCATGTGTCAAAAGACACGTGCGTGTTGGTTCTATGTGATATTATCTCAATGGTAGGCCTATGTGTGATTTTAGATCACTATGCGAGCTAATTAACATGGATAAAAGAAAATAATTCATCATCGTCAATAGTTTGCCCAAATTAAACAATTAGAATTATTACCTCGGTCTAATTTTTTCCTCAAAACTACTTATGCGGTTTCAAAATATGAAACCTTATATGCCTCAACAAAGTACATGAAATTTGTATCCAGAGCTAGGACATTGTTCATATAGTCGTATATTAGTTTCTTAAGGATCACGTAAATGTTATTCTTTGACTACCATTTTGTGAGTAAGATATGGAGCACCATACAAATACATTGTACCTCGAAATAGGCTTTCGCCCCGCTTTATAAATAAAGCAATCGTCCACAGCAAGTTACAAGGTTCCAACCACAAATTCAACAAATGTTGGGGCCACAGCACAAGACGGCCCAACAAAGACGAAAAAAGCGACCAACTCGCCGCGCGAAGACATGCCGAAAAACGGAGAGGCTACGCCTGACTATGGGGGGAGCCGCCGCGCCGCCGCCAAGAGATGCTGGAGAGTCGCGTCAAGCCTCGCCTTGTCCCGATGTCTACACAATGGGTACCAGAGCTGCAGGGAGGCCAGAAAGTGAAAAACTGAGTCAGAGGCACGCCGGGGTCGGGGAAGAATCTTCTCAATAACCATCTTATTCCGGATGTTCCATAGTGACCAAGACAGCGCAGCAAACACCAGCCAGAAAAGGCGGCGGCCCTTTCCTGCTTGGTTTGCTTGGGTTTCGAGGAATTCACCGAGATCCTAGGCCTGCCAGTCCGGGCCCAATGCATCCCTGATGAAGCTCCAGAGAAACCTAGCCGCAGGGCAGGAGAACATTATGTGGACGCCCGTTTCCGGGACCCCAAATAATGGGCACAGCCAGTCCCCTGGCCCATTTCGCTTGGACACCTCCACTCCCGAGGGGAGCCGACCGCGAAGCAGTTGCCACACAAAGATTTTCGTCTTCAGCGGAAGGGGAGCCTTCCAGAGGGGTTTGGTCCATGGGAGCGAGGCGTGGCCAAACAGGGCTCGGTAGGCCGAGCTCACCGAGAAGGACCCAGACGGGGTGAGACTCCACGACACCCTGTCGGGCGCATCCTCCAAGGAGGCCGGGAGTTCTGCTCTAAGTTCCCTCCAAGCTTCAGTTTCCTCCGGGCCGAAGGTGCGGCGGAATGAGATGTTCCATGCACCCCCGTGAGCCGCGGTGGATACCCGAATCGTAGGATCGGAACAGATAGCAAAGAGGTTCGGGTATACCTCCCGAAGGGGGCGTCCGCCGAGCCAGGCATCCATCCAGAACATGGTCCCCTCCCCGTTCCCAACAGATATCCTGGCCCCAAGCCGGATCTCGTGCTTGATCTCCTGGACGGAGTGCCAAAACTGGGAGCCATCCCGCCGGTCGCAATCTAGGAGGGGACGGCCCCGCAGGTATTTGGCCTTAATCAGCTTGAGCCAGAGGCCCCCATCATCGCGAAGGATCCGCCACACCCATCTAAGCATCAGGGCCTTATTGAACTGTCGAGAAGCGATGATACCTATGCCCCCAAAATCCTTGGGGGCGCAAACGTCAGCCCATTTAACCATGTGGTACTTCTGGCGCCCGACGGAGTCCTGCCAAAAGAACCGCGATAGCTCCTTGTCAAACACCCCATGTATCCCCTCAGGCAGGAGATACATGCCCATCATGTACATGGGAAGGATAGATAGACAGGAGTCAATCAGGACGGTCTTGCTACCCTTCGACGTGAATCTCCCACACCAAGGTTCGGACCGAGAGCGTACCCGGTTCACGAGCGGGTCCAGGTCCCTGATGAGGATCCTAGAGTCGCGAACCAGCATCCCTAGATAGGTAATGGGGAACGAGGCAAGCCGACAATTAAAGTTGTCAGCTATCCTCTGCTGCTCGTCCGGGGGGAACCCTAGTGCGATGATCTCACTCTTGTCGAAGTTGATACGGAGCCCCGACATTTCCTGGAAGCAGAGAAGGAGGAACTTGAGGTTCGCAATATCCAGGGTTGAGCCTTCAATCATGATCATGGTATCGTCTGCGTATTGGAGCTGGGTGATTCCCCCTCCTGGGATGAGGTGACCAACCACTCCGGAGATGTGGCCCGCACCCTTGGCTTTTTCAAGCATTTCCGCGAGGGCATCCACCGCCGCTTTGAAGAGGAGGAGGGATAGGGGATCCCCTTGCCTAACGCCATAGGAGGGTCGGAAATAAGGCCCGATCTCGCCGTTGATGTTAATTGCGTTGCTCCCGGACGTGACAAATTGCATTAACCAGACGATCATCAAATCCTCGTCTAATGAGGACCTGACGAACAAAGCGCCAATCCAGGCGGTCGTAGGCCTTCTGGAAGTCAAGCTTCAAGAAGATGCCTTTCAGCCTTCTGGATTTGATCTCGTGGATAATCTCATGGAGGGCCAGGATCCCATCGTGTATGAATCTGCCCTTGAGGAAGGCAAACTGATACTGGTGGGTGAGGCTCTCCATGACCGGGGCAAGGCGTGCAGCGCAGACCTTCGCGAAGACCCTAAGAATCACATTGAGTACTGTGATGGGTCTGAACTGGCGGATGTCCGAGGCCCCTGTAACTTTAGGGATCAAGGTGATTACACCCAAGTTCAGGCGCCCCATCACCAGAGTCCCCATGTAGAATTCCTGGAACATAGGCATGATAACCGGCTGGAGTTCCTTCCAGAAGGCCTGGAAGAATGCTACCGGGAGGCCATCGGGTCCCGGGGCGGAGTTGGCCTGCAAGGCCTTCACCGCCCGCTCTACCTCATCCAGCAGGAATGGGAGGGTGAGCTCCGCATTCTCGTTAGTTGAGACCCTGGCCCCAAGGTGTAGGGTTACGTAGCATGGAAAACAAAAAAATTCTATCGCATACAAACAAACAAGCCAAGATCTATCTACTAGATTGTAGCAACGAGTTGATGGAATAACTCACCCTCGAAGATTCCAAAGTGTTTAACGAGAGCGGATTCTCGTGGGTGATGTAGTCGTACTCTTCCCGATTGTTTGTCTACGAGGCGGGGATCATGTGTGTCTAGGAGGGGAGCCCTGCCCCTCCTTATATAGGTGGAGGGGGCCGGCCAAGGGGAGGGGAGTCCCTCCCCAACTCGGCTTGGTGGTGCACCGGCGGTGGGAGGAGGAACTCCTCCCCCAAGTCGGTTTCCACCTCCCTCTCCACTTCCCAAAACTAGCCGTTTGACTTTCAAACTTGGCGTTTGACTTTTCAAACTAGGATTTGAATAAACCCTCTATTTTGTTCAGCGATGACACCGAGTACATGATGCAATCATACCAACTTGATATAACACATTCATGCACCTTTTCTGAAAAGTCGACATTCGAATTTTTCTAGCATTTGTCTCATTCAACTCCCATCATGATTCATGTCTTATTAATATTCATGTTCATGATAGGGAAACCACAATCATCTATTAACCAACAAGCTAGTATTATATAGGGACCCTTGTTTTAGTCTACAAATCACACTGTTGGAGATATGCCCTAGAGGCAATAATAAATGTAGTTATTATTATATCTTTGTGTTTATGATAAATGTTTACATTCATGCTATAATAGTATTAACAAGGAAACCATTAATACTTGTGTGATTTGTAAACTTAATTTGAAGTCCCTAGTATAGCCTCTATACTTCACTAGCTTGTTGGTTGATCAATGATTGTGGTTTCCCTATCATGAACATTGAGATGTTATCAACAACAAGATCATATCGTTAGGAGAATGATATGGTGGACATACTCCTATAGATAAGCGTAGCATAAAGATCAAGTCATTTCAATAGTTCAATTGCTATATGCTTTCGATACATAGTAACCTAATTCCTTCACCATGAGATCATGCATATCACCTTTACCGGATGGATGCTTTGATGACATCAAACACCACACCGTGAATCGGGTGGCTATAAAGGTGGCATTAAATGTTCGGAAAGTATTGGTTGAAACACATGGATCAAGAGTGGATTTGTCCATCCACATGACGGATAGATATACTGCCTCTCTGGAATGTCATCCAATTAGCTTGCAAGCATGTGACTTGGTCACAAGGGATCACATATCATGGGAACGAGAAAAGAGTACTTATCAAGAACGAGGTTGAACTAGGTATGCAGAGATACCACGATCATAAACCCTTGATAAGTAACATATCGTGAGACAAAGGGAAATTGGTATCGATGTAAGTGGTTCATTCGATCGCAGCAATCGAGAAATATGTGGAGCCATATGAATTTCCGTATTCCTCTATTGGTTATTGTTCAAGAAGTGTCTCGATCATGTCCGCATAATTCACGAACCGTAGGGAGACACACTTAAGGATTCGACGTTGTTTGAGTAGTTATGGTATTATGAGAAAGAGACCGAATGTTGTTCGAGTCTCGATGGGATCCGGATATCACGAGGTGATCCGGAATGGTCCGGAGAATAAGATTCATATAAGGAAAGTCCCGCTTTGAGTTCGGAATATTTCCTGTTTTCATCGAATGTTCTAGAAGGTTCCGATTGTCCCAAGACCGGGGGAGGTACATGAATGTGTCATTACATATTGGAATGATTGCATCATGTACCAAGTGTTCTTGTCCCAAATAAAGGATTAAATTGAATCCTAAAACAGAAAAGTCAAATGTCCAGCTTTGAAAGTCAAACCAAAACAAGAAACTGTGGGAAACAAGAAAGAGGTGTTGAAACGACTTGAGGGAGGAGTCTCCTCCCCAAGCCACGCCACCCAAGGCCGACTTGGGAGGGACTCCTCTGGCCGCCTCCCCACCTATAAAAGGAGGCAGGGCTCTCCTAGACACACAAGTTTCACCTCTAGATTTCCGTGTTTAGAGCCGCTTTGGTTTAGAGCTTCTAATTGCTTTAGCCAGCCGTTTAGAGCCTTCTAATTGGTTTAGAGCCTTATAATTGGTGTGTCTAATTACTAGACCACTAATAGCCTCTCTCATAAGCTCCACCATACTCGCACCGGCCTTATGAAGCCTCATGATCTCCCTCTACTTCCTGCACCACGCCAGTCGCCGGATCGAGGAGAGTGCTACAACCTCCGCTGCCGGAACAAGGGAGAGGAAGGTCTTCGAGTACCGAACGCGGTGACCGATCATGGAGCGCCGAACGTGGCGCCGAAGGATCGCCTACACGATCTTGAGATCGGAAAGAGTACGACTACATCACCCACGAATCCGCCTCGTTAAACGCTTTGGAATCTTCGAGGGTAAGTTATACCATCGACTCGCTGCTACAATCTAGTAGATAGATCTTGGCTTGTTTGTTTGTATGCGATAGAAATTTTTGTTTTCCATGCTACGAACCCCTACAAGGGTATCGTAGTGTCTATATGTAGATCTGCAGACGAGTAACACAATGGTCATTGTGGGCGTTGATGCTTTTATTGTAGATTGCTTTTGTGTACTTTGCATCTTGCGGTATGTTGGGATGAAGCGCCCGGCTAACCTTACATGACATCGCTCATGAGACTTGCTCCACGCTGACATGCAACTTGTATTGCATAAGTGGCTTTATGGTGCCTGCTTTCTCCTAGCATAGTTAAGATCCAATTTACAACGGTGATCAACAATGCTAGTATCAATGTTGTGGTTCTTGTTCGTAAGTTAGAACGACACTTATTGAAAGCCCCAAACCACGTAAAATATGCAAAGAAAGTAGAGGCCTAACTTTGTTTTGCAGGTGTGCGTGATGTGATATGGCCATGATTGTGATTATATTTGATGTATGCAATGTTCCTTATTGTAAGTCAAACCGGCAGAGCCATATGGTTGTCTTTAATTTATGTTAAGACCGCGTGTCTATTCAAAGTAGTTGTAATAGTTGAAGCCGTGGACTACAACCATGGAGAAGCGCCATTGACCTTGATGCAATGCCGGTGATGATGGAGATCATGTTCGTGCTTGAAGATGGAGATCAAGGCACAAAGAAGAAAGGCCATATCATATCACATATATATTGAATTGCATGTGATGTTAATCCTTTATGCATCTTGTATTGCTTAGTAGACGGTAGCATTATAAGATGATCCTCATGCACATCAATTTCAAATCATAAAGTGTTCACCCTTAGTTAGCACCGCTAAAGCTTGTTGTTTCAAGCACCACGTGATGATCGGGTGTGCTAGATTCTGCAAGTGTATACAACGTGAGCAAGCCAGATTTGCTCATGAAGAAACTAAGGTTTGATCTTGACGAGCCTAGCATGTATGCATATGGTCTCGAACACGGATCACCGAAAGGTAAAGCATGAATCATATAGTAGATGTGATGAACATGTCGATTGTTCACCATTGAAACTATGTCAACTCTCGTGATGATCGGTGTTGATATGGTGGATTTGGTTCGTGTGATCACTAAAACAATGTGAGGGATATTGTTTTGAGTGGGAGTTCACCTAGTTTAATTTCATTAATTAATTTGAACTCAATTTGTCATAAACTTAGTCTAAACTATTGCAAATATGTTGTAGATCAATGGCAGCCCCTACCATCAATTTTAATGCTCCTAGAGAAAGAAAAGTTGAAAACAATGGAAGCAACTTCATGGATTGGTTCCGCAATTTGAGGATTGTCCTCACAAATGTAATTTGACCTATGTGCGGATGCACTGGGTGACCCACTGCCAACAATGCTTCCGGCGAAGTAAAGAATGTTTAACTCGCTTCTAAGAATCAAGACTCCATAGTTCAGGTGCTATCTTGTATGGTTTAGAATCGAGCTCGTAAAAGGTTTGAAGAGTCGACCATATGATATTGTCGAGGATCTCAAATTGATTTTTGAGACTCATGCGCAATTGAAAGCTATGAGGCTTCAAAAGTTCTTTAACCGCAAGATGGAAGAGGGCAGCTCCAAGGAGCATGTGCTTAAGATGTCCGGGCACGCAAACAAACTTCAAAGCTTGGGTATAGTGATTCCTAATGCTTTGGGGATTTACCGTGTCCTCCAATCACTACCACCAAGTTACAAGAACTTTGTGATGAACTACAACATGCGTAATATGAACAAGACGCTGCCGTAACTCTTGCCATGTTGAAATCTGTAAGTGGAGATCAAGAAAGAGCACCAAGTGTTGTTGGTCAATAAGACCACCAAATTCAAGAAAGGCAAGTCTAAGCAAAGGGACACTTCAAGAAGGGTGGTAAGAAAGCTACCACGCCGACGAAGAAGACTGGCTGGACCTAAGCCCGACATCGAGTGCTTTTACTTCAAGGAGAAGGTCACCGAAGCGGAATTGCCCAAAGTACTTGGTGGATTTGAAGAACGGCAACATCAAGAAGAAAGGTATATCCGATATACATGTTATTGATGTGTATCTCACTAGTACTGTAGTAGTGCCCGGTATTTGATATCGGTTCGTTGCTCATATTTGTAACTCAAACAGTGTGCAGAATAAACGGAAGCTAGCGAAGAACGAGGTGACGATGCGCGGGAAACGGATCAAAGGTTGATGTGATCGCTACGGCACGCTACCCCTTCATCTACCATCGGGATTAGTTTTATACTTAAATAATTGTTATTTGGTGCCCTGCGTTGAGCATGAACATTATATCGATCTTGTTTATTAAGTAGACGGTTACTTGTTTAAATCTGAGAATAATGGTTGTTCTATTTATATGAGTAATATGTTTTATGCACATGCACTTTTGATAGATGGTCTATTCTTATTGAATCTCGATAGTGGAAATACACATATCAACAACATTGAGGCTAAACGTTTGAAATCAAGCGATAATTCGACCTATATGTGGCAATCGCTGCCTTGGTCACATTGGAGTGAAGCGATGAAGAAACTCCATTCGATGGACTTCTTGAATCACTTGATTTTGAATCACTTGAAAGATGCGAAGCATGTCCGATGGGAAAATGACTAAGACTCCATTTTCAGTATGATGGAGCGAGCTACGGACTTATTGGAAATCATACATACCGATGTGTGTGGTCCAATGAGTGTAGCATCGCTATGTGGTTATCGTTATGTTCTTACCTTCACGGATGACTTGAGTAGATATGGGTATATCTATTTCATGAAACATAAGTCCAAACTTTCGAGAAGTTTAAGGAGTTTCAAAGTGAGGTAGAGAATCAACGTAACAAGAAGATTAAATTTCTACGCTCGATCGTGGAGGTGAATATCTAAGTTACGAGTTTGGAGCATTTAAAGAAGTGCGAATACTTTCACAATTGACACCGCCGGAACACCACAACAGAATGGTGTGTCCGAACGTCAGAATCGAACTCTCTTAGATATGGTTCGCTCTATGATGTCACTTATGATTTACCGCTATCATTTTGGGGTTATGCATTAGAAACAAATGCATTCACTTTAAATAGGGCACCGCCTAAACTGCTGAAACGACACCGTATGAATTATGGTTTGGGAAGAAACCTAAATTGTCGCTCCTTAAAGTTTGGGGATGCGGTATGTAAAGAAGTTACAAATGACAAGCTTGAACCCAAAGCGGAAAAATGCGCCTTCATAGGATACCCAAGGAAACTATTGGGTATACCTTCTATCATAGATCCAAGGCAAAACATTCAAGGTTAAGAATGGATCCTTTCTAGAGAAGGAATTTCTCTCGAAAGAAGTGACTGGAAGGAAAGTAGAACTCGACGAGGTTGTCGAACCTTCTCTCGAATTGCGAGTAGCGCAAAGACCGAAGAAGTTCCTGTGGTGCCCGCACCAATAAGAGAGGAAGCTAATGATGATGATCATGAAACTTCGCTGAAGTTGCTACAGAGCCTGAGGTCAACGAGAACTCGCACACCTGCATTGGTATGATTCGCTATGAATGTCATGGTGGTGGACAACACCGATGACCCCGAGACATATGAGGAAGCGATGATGAGCCCAGATTCCAATAAATGGCAAGAAGCCATGAACCGAGATTGGATCCATGTACGAAACCAAGTATGGACTTTGGGTGGACTTACGGATGGCCGGAAGGTCACGAGAACAAATGGATTTTCAAGAAGAAAACAGATGCCGATGGTAATGTTATCGTTTATAAAGCTCGACTTGTCGCAAAAGGGTTTCAAAAATTCAAGGAGTTGACTACGATGAGACTTTCTCACCGTAGCGAAGCTAAAGTCTGTGGAGGATTATGTTAGCAATCGCTGCATATTATGATTATGAGATATGGCGATGGATGTCAAAACAAAGATTCCTCAATGGAGACATTGATGAAGAGTTGTATATGATGCAACCCAAAGGTTTTGTCGATCCTAAAGATGCTAACAAGGTATGCAAACTTCAACGGTCCATCTATGGATTCAAGCAGCATCCCGGTTGGAATCAACGCTTTGATAAGGTAATCAAAGTTTTGGTTTTATACAAACTTATGGAGAAGCTTGTATTTACAAGAAAGTGAGTGGGAGCTCAGAGCATTCTTAATACTATATGTGGATGACATATTGTTGATTGGGAATGATGTAGACCTTCTTAATAGTGTCAAGGAATATTTGAATAATAGTTTTTCAATGAAGGATCTTGGCGAAGCAGCTTACATATTAGGCATAAAGATTTATAGAGATAGATCGAAACGCCAAATATCATTGTCACAGAGTACATATTTGGACAAAGTTCTAAAGAAGTTTGGAATGGAAGAAAGCAAGAAAGGGTTCTTGCCCATGTTGCTAATACGACCTTGAGTAAAACTCAAAGTCCGACATCAAAAAGATAGAGAAAGGATGAGTAAGACTACATCTGCATAAGCAATAGGATCTCTAATGTATGCCATGCTATGTACTAGACCCGACATTGCATATGATGTTAGTTTAACTAGCAGATATCAAAGTGATCCAGGAGTGGATCATTGGACAGGGTCAAAAACATCCTTAAGTACTTGAGAAGAACTAAGGATATGGTTCTTTCTTATGGAGGTGATGAACAGCTCGTTGTTAATGGTTACACCGATGCTAGTTGGAACACCGATCCGGATGATTCTAAATCACAACCGGATACGTATTTATTTTGAATGGTGCAGAAGCTTAGCTGGAGGAGTGCAAAGCAAAGCGTTGTGGCGAGATCTTCAATCAATCGAATACATGGTCGCTTTGAGGCTTCACAAGAAGCGATATGGATGAAAAAGTTCATTACAGAAGGTGTGGTTCCAAGTGCGCTGGACCCAATGTCTATCTATCGTGATAACATGGGCGCCATAGCCAATGCGCAAGAACCAAGGTCACACAAGAAGTCAAGCATATCAAGCTGCTTTTCACGCTATTCGAGAACATATCCAAGGTGGGGATATAAAGATTTGCAAAGTACACACAGATCTAAATGTGGCGGATCCGTTGACTAAACCTCTCCCGAGGGCAAAACATGACCAACACCAAACTGCCATGGGTGTTCGGTATATTACCATGTAATCTAGATTAGATGACTCTAGTGCAAGTGGGAGACTGTTGGAGATATGCCCTAGAGGCAATAATAAATGTAGTTATTATTATATCTTTGTGTTTATGATAAATGTTTACATTCATGCTATAATAGTATTAACAAGGAAACCATTAATACTTGTGTGATTTGTAAACTTAATTTGAAGTCCCTAGTATAGCCTCTATACTTCACTAGCTTGTTGGTTGATCAATGATTGTGGTTTCCCTATCATGAACATTGAGATGTTATCAACAACAAGATCATATCGTTAGGAGGATGATATGGTGGACATACTCCTATAGATAAGCGTAGCATAAAGATCAAGTCATTTCAATAGTTCAATTGCTATATGCTTTCTGATACATAGTAACCTAATTCCTTCGACCATGAGATCATGCATATCACCTTTACCGGATGGATGCTTTGATGACATCAAACACCACACCGAATCGGGTGGCTATAAAGGTGGCATTAAGTGTTCGGAAAGTATTGGTTGAAACACATGGATCAAGAGTGGGATTTGTCCATCCACATGACGGATAGATATACTCTGGCCCTCTCGGTGGAATGTCATCCAATTAGCTTGCAAGCATGTGACTTGGTCACAAGGGATCACATATCACGGGAACGAGAAAAGAGTACTTATCAGTAACGAGGTTGAACTAGGTATGCAGAGATACCGACGATCATAAACCTCGGATAAGTAACATATCGTGAGACAAAGGGAAATTGGTATCGTATGTAAGTGGTTCATTCGATCGCAAAGTAATCGTAGAAATATGTGTGAGCCATATGAATTTCCAGATTCCTCTATTGGTTATTGTTCGAAGAAGTGTCTCGATCATGTCCGCATAATTCACGAACCGTAGGGAGACACACTTAAGGATTCGACGTTGTTTGAGTAGTTATGGTATTATGAGAAAGAGACCGAATGTTGTTCGGAGTCTTGGATGGGATCCGGGATATCACGAGGTGATCCAGAATGGTCCGGAGAATAAGATTCATATAAGGAAAGTCCCGTTTCGGAGTTCGGGAATATTTCCGGTGTTTTCATCGGGAATGTTCTAGAAGGTTCCGATTGTCCAAGACCGGGGAGGGATACATGAATGTGTCATTACATATTGGAATGATTGCATCATGTACCAAGTGTTCTTGCTGTCCCAAATAAAGGATTAAATTGAATCCTAAAACAGAAAAGTCAAATGTCCAGTTTGAAAGTCAAACGCCAAAACAAGAAACTGTGGGAAACAAGAAAGAGGTGTTGAAACCGACTTGAGGGAGGAGTCTCCTCCCAAGCCAAGGCCACCCAAGGCCGACTTGGGAGGGACTCCTCCTCCGCGCCTCCCCACCTATAAAAGGAGGGCAGGGCTCCTCCTAGACACACAAGTTTCACCTCTAGATTTCCTGTTTAGAGCCGCTTTGGTTTAGAGCTTCTAATTGCTTTAGCCAGCCTCTAATTGGTTTAGAGCCTTCTAATTGGTGTGTCTAATTACTAGACCACTAATAGCCTCTCTCATAAGCTCCACCATACTCGCACCGGCTTAAGGCGAAGCCCTGCGTGATTTCCCCTCGACTTCCTGTACCACGCCGTTGTGCTGCCGGAATCGCGAGGAGAGTGCTACAACCTCCGTCACTGGAACAAGGAGAGGAAGGTCTTCGCCGAGTACCGAACGTGTGACCGATCAGGGAGCGCTGCGAACGTGGCGCCGGAAGGATCGTCTACACGATCTTGAGATCGGAAAGAGTACGACTACATCACCCACGAGAATCCGCTCTCGTTAAACGCTTTGGAATCTTCGAGGGTAAGTTATACCATCGACTCGTTGCTACAATCTAGTAGATAGATCTTGGCTTGTTTGTTTGTATGCGATAGAAATTTTTTGTTTTCCATGCTACGAACCCCTACACACACAAGTAATGTTTCCTTGTTAATACTATTATAGCATGAATGTAAACATTTATCATAAACACAAATATATAATAATAACTATATTTATTATTGCCTCTAGGGCATATCTCCAACAGTCTCCCACTTACACTAGAGTCATCTAATCTAGATTACATGGTAATATACCGAACACCCATGGCAGTTTGGTGCTGGTCATGTTTTGCCCTCGGGAGAGGTTTAGTCAACGGATCTGCCACATTCAGATCTATGTGTACTTTGCAAATCTTTATATCCCCATCTTGGATATGTTCTCGAATAGCGTGAAAACGTAGCTTGATGTGCTTCAGCTTCTTGTGTGACCTTGGTTTTTGCGCATTGGCTATGGCGCCCATGTTATCACAGTAGATAGACATTGGGTCCAGCGCACTAGGAACCACACCCAGCTCTGTAATGAACTCTTTCATCCATATCACTTCTTGTGAAGCCTCCGAAGCAGCCATGTATTCCGATTCAGTTGAAGATCTTGCCACAACGCTTTGCTTTGCACTCCTCCAGCTAACTGCTGCACCATTCAAAATAAATACGTATCCAGATTGTGATTTAGAATCATCCGGATCGGTGTTCCAACTAGCATCGGTGTAACCATTAACAACGAGTTTTTCATCACCTCCATAAGAAAGAACCATATCCTTAGTTCTTCTCAAGTACTTAAGGATGTTTTTGACCGCTGTCCAATGATCCACTCCTGGATCACTTTGATATCTGCTAGTTAAACTAGCAGCAAATGCAATGTCGGGTCTAGTACATAGCATGGCATACATTAGAGATCCTATGGATGAGGCATAGGGAGTCTTACTCATCATTTCTCTATCTTCTACCGATGTCGGACTTTGAGTTTTACTCAAGGTCGTATTAGGCAACATGGGCAAGAACCCTTTCTTGCTATCTTCCATTCCAAACCTCTTTAGAACTTTGTCCAAATATGTACTTTGTGATAATGATATTTGGCGTCTCGATCTATCTCTATAAATCTTTATGCCTAATATGTAAGCTGCTTCGCCAAGATCCTTCATTGAAAAACTATTATTCAAATATTCCTTGACACTATTAAGAAGGTCTACATCATTCCCAATCAACAATATGTCATCTACATATAGTATTAAGAATGCTACAGAGCTCCCACTCACTTTCTTGTAAATACATGCTTCTCCATAAGTTTGTATAAAACCAAAACTTTTGATCACCTTATCAAAACGTTGATTCCAACTTCGGGATGCTTGCTTCAATCCATAGATGGACCTTTGAAGTTTGCATACCTTGTCAGCATATTTAGGATCGACAAAACCTTTGGGTTGCATCATATACAACTCTTCATCAATGTCTCCATTGAGGAATGCTGTTTTGACATCCATCTGCCATATCTCATAATCATAATATGCAGCGATTGCTAACATAATCCTCATAGACTTTAGCTTCGCTACTGGTGAGAAAGTCTCATCGTAGTCAACTCCTTGAATTTGTCGAAACCCCTTTGCGACAAGTCGAGCTTTATAGACAATAACATTACCATCAGCATCTGTTTTCTTCTTGAAGATCCATTTGTTCTCGACAGCCTTCCGGCCATCCGGTAAGTCCACCAAAGTCCATACTTGGTTTTCGTACATGGATCCAATCTCGGATTTCATGGCTTCTTGCCATTTATTGGAATCTGGGCTCATCATCGCTTCCTCATATGTATCAGGGTCATCGGTGTTGTCCACCAACATGACACTCATAACGGGATCATACCAATCTGGAGTGGTACGAGTTCTCGTTGACCTGCGAGGCTCTGTAGCAACTACGACCAAAGTTTCATGATCATCATCATTAGCTTCCTCTCTTATTGGTGCAGGCACCACAGGAACTTCTTCCGGTGCTATGCTACTCGCAATTTCGAGAGAAGGTTCGACAACCTCGTCGAGTTCTACTTTCCTTCTAGTCACTTCTTTCGAGAGAAATTCCTTCTCTAGAAAGGATCCATTCTTGGCAACGAAGATTTTGCCTTCGGATCTATGATAGAAGGTATACCCAATAGTTTCCTTCGGGTATCCTATGAAGACGCATTTTTCCGCTTTGGTTTCAAGCTTGTCCGGCTGTAACTTCTTTACATAGGCTTCGCAACCCCAAACTTTAAGGAACGACAATCTAGGTTTCTTCCCAAACCATAATTCATACGGTGTCGTTTCAACGGATTTAGATGGTGCCCTATTTAAAGTGAATGCGGTTGTTTCTAATGCATAACCCCAAAATGATAGCGGTAAATCTGTAAGTGACATCATAGAACGAACCATATCTAAGAGAGTTCGATTACGACGTTCGGACACACCATTACACTGTGGTGTTCCCGGCGGTGTCAATTGTGAAAGTATTCCGCATTTCTTCAAATGCTTGCCAAACTCGTAACTTAGATATTCACCTCCACGATCAGAACGTAGAAATTTAATCTTCTTGTTACGTTGATTCTCTACCTCACTTTGAAATTCCTTAAACTTCTCGAAAGTTTAGGACTTATGTTTCATGAAATAGATATACCCATATCTACTCAAGTCATCCGTGAAGGTAAGAACATAACGATAACCACCGCGCGATGCTACACTCATTGGACCACACACATCGGTATGTATGATTTCCAATAAGTCCGTAGCTCGCTCCATCATACCGTAAAATGGAGTCTTAGTCATTTTACCCATCGACATGCTTCGCATCTTTCAAGTGATTCAAATCAAGTGATTCAAGAAGTCCATCGAATGGAGTTCCTTCATACGCTTCACTCCAATGTGACCAAGACGCGATTGCCACATATAGGTTGAGTTATCGCCGATTTCAAACGCTTAGCCTCAATGTTATTAATATGTGTATTTCCACTATCGATATTCAATAAGAATAGACCATCTATCAAAGGTGCATGTGCATAAAACATATTACTCATATAAATCGAACAACCATTATTCTCGGACTTAAACAAGTAACCGCCTCGCAATAAACAAGATCCCGATATAATGTTCATGCTTAACGCAGCACCAAATAACAATTATTTAAGTATAAAACTAATCCCGATGGTAGATGAAGGGGTAGCGTCGACCGCGATCACATCAACCTTTGATCCGCTTCCCACGCGCATCGTCACCTTGTTCTTCGCTAGCTTCCGCTTATTCTGCAAAGACATGTTTCGAGTTACAAATATGAGCAACCGAACCAAGATCAAATACCGTGCACTACTACAGTACTAGTGAGATACACATCAATAACATGTATATCGGATATACCTTTCTTATTGATGTTGTTGTTCTTCAAATCCGCCAAGTACTTTGGGCAATTCGCTTCGAGGACCTTCTCCTTGCAGTAAAAGCACTCAGTATCAGGCTTAGGTCCAGCCTTGGTCTTCTTCGTTGGCGTGGTAACTTTCTTACCACCCTTCTTGAAGTGTCCCTTCTGCTTAGACTTGCCTTTCTTGAATTTGGTGGTCTTATTGACCAACAACACTTGGTGCTCTTTCTTGATCTCCACTTCTGCAGATTTCAACATGGCAAAGATTTCTGGCAACGTCTTGTTCATGTTTTGCATGTTGTTGTTCATCAAAAAGTTCTTGTAACTTTGTGGTAGTGATTGGAGGACGCGGTAAATCCCCAAAGCATTAGGAATCACAATACCCAAGCTTTGAAGCTTGTTTGCATGACTAGACATCTTAAGCACATGCTCACTGACGGAGCTGCCCTCTTCCATCTTGCAGTTAAAGAACTTTTCAGAAGCCTCATAGCTTTCAATTGCCGCATGAGTCTCAAAGATCAATTTGAGATCCTCGACAATATCATATGGGTCTGAATTCTCAAACCTTTTCTGAAGCTCCGATTCTAAACTATACAAGATAGCACACTGAACTGTGGAGTACTGAGTCTTACGGGTGAGGTAAACATTCTTTACTTCATCGGAAGCATCACCGCAGTGGGTCACCAAAGGTGCATCCAAAGACATAGGTCAAATTACCAGCTGTGAGGATAATCCTCAAATTGCGGAACCAATCCGCGAAGTTGCTTCCATTGTTTTTCAACTTTTCTTTCTCTAGGAACGCATTAAAATTGATGGTAGGGGCTGCCATTGATCCACAACATATTTGCAATATTTTAGACTAAGTTTATGACAAATTGAGTTCAAATTAATAATAAAATTAATCTAGGTGAACTCCCACTCAAAACAATATCCCTCACATTGTTTTAGTGATCACACGAACCAAATCCACCACATCAACACCGATCATCACGAGAGTTGATATAGTTTCAATGGCGAACAATCGACATGTTCATCATATCTACTATATGATTCATGCTTTACCTTTCGGTGATCCGTGTTCCGAGACCATGTCTGTACATGCTAGGCTCGTCAAGATCAAACCTTAGTTTCCGCATGAGCAAATCTGGCTTGCTCACGTTGTATACACTTGCGGAATCTAACACACCCGATCATCACGTGGTGCTTCGAAACAAGCTTTAGCAACGGTGCTAACTAAGGGTGAACACTTTATGACTTAAATTCATGTGCATGAGGGATCATCTTATAATGCTACCGTCGTCTACTAACCAATACAAGATGCATAAAGGATTAACATCACATGCAATTCATAATATGTGATATGATATGGCCTTTCTTCTTTGTGCTTCCGATCTCCATCTTCTAGCACGAACATGATCTCCATCATCACCGGCATTGCATCAAGGTCAATGATGCTTCTCTATGGTTGTCGTCCACCGGCTTCAACTATTAGAACTACTTTGAATAGACACGCGGGTCTTAACATAAATTAAAGACAACCATATGGCTCTTGCCGGTTGCCAACTTACAATAAGGAACATTGCATACATCAAATATAATCACAATCCTGGCCATATCACATCACAGCACACCCCTGCAAAACAAAGTTAGAGCCTCTACTTTCTTTGCATGTTTTACGTGGTTTGGGGCTTTCAATAAGTGTCGTTCTAACTTACGAACATGAACCACAACATTGATACTAGTATTGTTAGTCACCCTTTGTAAATTGGATCTTAACTATGCTAGGAGAAACAGGCACCCGCAAAGCCACTTATGCAATACAAGTTGCATGTCAAGCGTGGAGCAAGTCTCATGAACGATGTCATGTAAGATTAGCCCGGGCCGCTTCATCCCAACATACCACAAGATGCAAAGTACACAAGAAGCAATCGACAATAAAAGCATCAACGCCCACAATAACCATTGTGTTCTACTCGTGCAACAGATCTACATATAGACACGACTCTAATACCACTGTAGGGTTTCGTAGCATGGAAAACAAAAAAATTCTATCGCATACAAACAAACAAGCCAAGATCTATCTACTAGATTGTAGCAACGAGTCGATGGAATAACTCACCCTCGAAGATTCCAAAGTGTTTAACGAGAGCGGATTCTCGTGGGTGATGTAGTCGTACTCTTCCCGATCTCAAGATCGCGTAGACGATCCTTCCGGCGCTGCGTTCCGGCAGCGCTCCCGCAGTCGGTCACACGTTCGGTACTCGACGAAGACCTTCCTCTCCCTTGTTCCAGCAGGCAGCGGAGGTTGTAGCACTCTCCTCGTGATTCCGGCAGCACAACGGCGTGGTACCGGAAGTAGAGGGGAGATCTCGCAGGGCTTCGCCTTAAGCCGGAGCGAGTATGGTGGAGTATGAGAGAGTCCCTCGACGATCTAGGGTTTAGACACGCCGAGGAGGGGGCTAGGCCGGCGGCTAGGGTTGCTAGGCGGCGGCGGCGGTTTGCCCTAGGGCGGCGGCGGCAGCAGCAGGTGGCGGCACCGGCGACTTAGGGTTTGGAGGCGGGGATCTTGTGTATCTAGGAGGGGAGCCCTGCCCCTCCTTATATAGGTGGAGGGGGCCGGCCAAGGGGAGGGGAGTACCTCCCCAACTCGGCTTGGTGGTGCGCCGGCGGTGGGAGGAGGAACTCCTCCCCCAAGTCGGTTTCCACCTCCCTCTCCACTTCCCAAAACTAGCTGTTTGACTTTCAAACTTGGCGTTTGACTTTTCAAACTAGGATTTGAATAAACCCTCTATTTTGGTCAGTGATGACACCGAGTACATGATGCAATCATACCAACTTGATATAACACATTCATGCACCCTTCCCCTCCGGAGTGCCGGACATTCCGGAATCTTCTAGAATATTCCCGATGAAAACACGGGAACCATTCCTCAACTCCAAAACAGGACTTTCCTTATATGAATCTTATTCTCCGGACCATTCCGGATCTCCTCGTGATATCCCGAATCCCATTCGAGACTCCGAACAACATTCGGTCTCTTTCTCATCATTCCATAACTACTCAAACAACGTCGAATCCTTAAGTGTGTCTCCCTACGGTTCGTGAATTATGCGGACATGATCGAGACACTTCTCCGAACAATAACCAATAGAGGAATCTGGAAATTCATATGGCTCCCACATATTTCTACGATTACTTTGCGATCGAATGAACCACTTACATACGATATCAATTTCCCTTTGTCTCACGATAGTTTACTTATCCGAGGTTATGATCGTCGGTATCTCTGCATACCTAGTTCAACCTCGTTACCGATAAGTACTCTTTTCTCGTTCCCGTGATATGTGATCCCTTGTGAGCCAGTCACATGCTTGCAAGCTAATTGGATGACATTTCACCGAGAGGTCCTAGAGTATATCTATCCATCATATGGATGGACAAATCCCACTCTTGATCCATGTGTTTCAACCTATACTTTCCGAACACTCAATGCGACCTTTATAGCCACCCAGTTACGGTGTGGTGTTTGATGTCATCAAAGCATCCATCTGGTAAAGGTGATATGCATGATCTCATGGTCGAAGGAATTAGATTACTATGTATCAGAAAGCATATAGCAATTGAACTAATAAAATGACTTGATCTTTATGCTACGCTTATCTATAGGAGTATGTCCACCATATCATTCTCCTAACGATATGATCTTGTCGTTAATAACATCTCAATGTTCATGATAGGGAAACCACAATCATCTATTAACCAACAAGCTAGTATTATATAGAGTCTTTACTAGGGACCCTTATTTTAGTCTACAAATCACACAAGTATTAATGTTTCCTTGTTAATACTATTATAGCATGAATGTAAACATTTATCATAAACACAAAGATATAATAATAACTATATTTATTATTGCCTCTAGGGCATATCTCCAATAGTCTCCCACTTGCACTAGAGTCAACTAATCTAGATTACATGGTAATATACCGAACACCCATGGCAGTTTGGTGCTGGTCATGTTTTGCCCTCGGGAGAGGTTTAGTCAACGGATCCGCCACATTCAGATCTGTGTGTACTTTGCAAATCTTTATATCCCCATCTTGGATATGTTCTCGAATAGCGTGAAAACGTAGCTTGATGTGCTTCAGCTTCTTGTGTGACCTTGGTTCTTGCGCATTGGCTATGGCGCCCATGTTATCACAATAGATAGACATTGGGTCCAGCAGACTAGGAACCACACCCAGCTGTAATGAACTCTTTCATCCATATCGCTTCTTGTGAAGCCTCCGGCAACCATGTATTCCGATTCAGTTGAATATCTCGCCACAACGCTTTGCACTCCTCCACTAACAAATGCACCATTCAAAATAAATACGTATCCAGATTGTGATTTAGAATCATCCGGATCGGTGTTCCAACTAGCATCGGTGTAACCATTAACAACGAGTTGTTCATCACCTCCATAAGAAAGAACCATATCCTTAGTTCTTCTCAAGTACTTAAGTATGTTTTTGACCGCTGTCCAATGATCCACTCCTGGATCACTTTGATATCTGCTAGTTAAACTAGCAGCAAATGCAATGTCGGGTCTAGTACATAGCATGGCATACATTAGAGATCCTATGGCTGAGGCATAGGGAGTCTTACTCATCCTTTCTCTATCTTCTGCCAATGTCGGACTTTGAGTTTTACTCAAGGTCTGTCACATCCCAAGATTTTCCAAATCTTGTAATGTGAAAATAAATTAATAAAAATAAAACTTTGTTTGATTTTCAGAACCAGAAGAAACTTTTTGAATTCAATTGGAAACTTTCAAAACCTATTTGGATTAAATAAAATCCTAAAGGGATTCATAAAGATAAACATTTAATAAAGTAAAATAAAATGTTTTGGGATTACTATTTTGGATCCTTTAATAAAAGATTTGGTTTTCAAAAGAAAAGGTGGATTTATAAATAAAGATTATTTTATAAAGCCAAATTAAACCTTGGCCAAGCTTTGGGAATTAAAAACATTTTATTAGCAAAGGTTTATTTAAATAAATTAATAAGGATTTAATATCCAATCTTTATTTAAATAATAGGTTTATCATTTTAATTGAAACATCAAAACTTATTAAATTATTTAAAATAAGTTTTCCAAATGTTTGATATTCACAAATAAAACCTACTAAAGTGTTTTAGTTTTATTTTATATTTTAAAATAAATATTCTCAATAAAACAAATCCTAGTTGATTTAATAATGAAAGTCTATTATATTTAAATAATAATGGACTCTAAAAATAAAAATGTTATTTTGTTTTAAAACAAGTTTCCAAGTATTCTATATTTCCCAAATAAAACCTACTGATTTGGTTTTGAAAATATTTAGGTTTCAAATAAAGATTTTATTAATAAAATCAAACCCTATTTGATTTAATAACTAAGGCCCATTTTATTTAATTATTAATGGACCCTAAAGTAAAAGGTTATTCTGTTTTAAACAAGTTTTCCAAATATTCTTTATTTCCAAATAAAATCTACTGATTGGTTTTGAAAATATTTGGAGTTCAAATGAAGATTTTATTAAATAAACCAAACCCCATTTTATTAATAAACCATGGACCATTTTACTTAATTAATAAATGGAACCTAAAAAGATTTAAAATATTATTTTATTTTTGAAGTTGGTTTGTGCTACTAAACAGAACCAAATTTTAGTGCAAGGTTTGGTGATTATTTGATTTGATTTGGACATTGTTTGTTTGTTTGGGAATTCAAAACAGAAAAATAGAAATAGAAAAGGAAAAAATAATTCAGAAGAAAAAATAGGAAATGGACCTGACCCAACCCAGCAGCCCAAACAGGCCCAGAAACAGCCCAGCACCTCACCCCGAAAGAAAACGATTCGCACCAATTAGTTAACCCGCAGTAACACTGACCGGTGGACCTCCCCCTCGTTTCTTTTCCCACTGACCAGCGGACCCCACTCCTCCTGTTCTTCCTCCCCACCCGCACGACCCCTTCTCCCCCTCGCCGGCTGTTGCAGGCCTTGATTACGCGGCATCAATTCGCCTTAACGCGGCCACCTTAACTCACAGCGATCAAGCACCTTTAAACGCCAGCGCCTCCTCCTCCTTTTCCCTCAAGCTTCTCCCTCTCTACCTCAGTCGAATATTCGCCTGCACCATCACTGCTCCGACGACCTTCCTCGTCAAATTCCAGCCAAGCTTCGCCGCCCCGTGCCTCCCTGTGCAACCTAGCAACTTCCCCACAACCAGACGCATCTCCCAGCACCCTCCTCTCAACATGGGCGCCCCAGCGTCGGCTACATCAAGCTTTCGAACGCGCGTGCCGCCACCTCTCCGACGACGCCCAGGTTGTACAGACCGCCTCCCCTCATTCACACATCGTCATCCCTCGACCATACGCATCTAACCGTGCCCTTTGTTTGCCTCCGCGTGATCGCAATGTTGCCTTCGACCCACAGACAGGCCGTCGGCGTTGCTCTCTACTCGCGAGCAATCGCAATGCCCCTAAGCCTCGACGGACAAGTACTACGTTGAGCATCAGCAAGCGTCAACGAATCCGGTGAGCACCTTTTCCTCCTTCCTCGCTTCCTGCATCGTCGACAACCTCGCCGACAGAGCGCCGCCGCCGCACAGCCGCCGCCAGCGCCGCTCCTTTTAGGTCAAACGCGCAACGACCGTTAGATGCAGATCCATTGGCTAGGATAGAGTCACTTATCGAAGGGGTATGAGAGCATCTGCGTCGTAAGATTTACTTTAGATCCAGCGGCCCACGTTGGTCGATCCACGCGAACCGTTTTCGGCCAATTAAAACAATACGCGTGGCCAGCTCTAGTTTAAAACAGATTTTTGAATCAGAATTATTTGCAAACTTCAAACCCTTGTAACTTTCAAACCACACGTCCAAATTTTACAAATTTTATGTCGTTGGATTCAAGAGAGCAAACCCTAATAACTGTGGAATTATTTTAGCCAATAGTATCTGTTAGCTTGCTTGTTTTTGTAGATTCTTTTGTGTGCTTGTTTAGAGTAGAAAAATTGTTTAAAATTGATTTTGGGGTCAAAACTTTTGCAAAATGGTTTGATGTGATCTTACTGACCCTAGGAACCAACCCTTGGCGTTGAAAAATAATTTTGGTAAAGTTTAGGTTAGATTATTTGACTTAGCCATTTTCTAGCCAAATAAAATTATTAGGTTTATTATGAAAATGTTTATGGAAAGAAAACTTTGAGAAAATAGTTTGGACCAAACCTACTGACCCAAAACACCAAGCTTTGCAAATGGAAACTTGCTTGGTGAAAAACATAAAGTTTTGCTTTGATAAAAATATTTTTCCACCATATGAAATGTTGAATGGATTTTTAAAATGGTTTTGAGATAAAACCCTTTTTCAATAGACTTTGCCACTTTGGTAAATGACCAATTTGGACCTTACAAAGTTTAGAAGCCTAGTGGAAACCACCTTTGCAATTAGAACCATCTTTTGCATGCTTGCATGCATTACTTTAACTTTGTCATTTGATGTGTTATTTTGCTTGATTGGTAGATTGAGTTTGTGCCTTGCTTGATTGATTTGTAGTGACTTGAAGAGTGTGATTGTTGCAAGGACAAGGAGTGAACCCATACTCTACCAAAAACGCAAGTGATGCTTCATACTTTTTGTCCCATTACTTTCTCTATGCATTAGTGAATTTTGCTAAGTAAAACTTGCATGGATTTTGCTAAGTATAGACCTTGCTATAGGAAAACCTAGAAGATGAATCCTTAGTAGGATTTTCCTAAGTTAATATTCCTACTACTATCAAGCTTAGCCTAGCTAATAGAAAACATGGGTGGAAAATATATTCACACTATGGAAAAATCTCTAAGTCTGAGGACTTATGTTTTGTTTAATAAAACAACTAAGTTAATGAATCACCTGGGTGGAATGGAAGGATTGGGTTATGTTGAGTGGTTCACAAGGCCCATGTTTATGGTTGACCTTGTGTATCTCACTTGTGGATGGCCACCCAGGAAACAAAGAGATTTGAGATGTCAAATGTTGAGAAGCTTCAAGTGCAACCACTTGGCAATATGGGCTCTGCCATGATCATATAGGTTGCAAGAACTTAGCCATATGGACAGTGGGTGGTAGTGTTTGATAGGTTGGAGCGCGTCCATTTTGGTCTAAGGGAAAGCTTCTGAAAGATCTTGTCTTGGGAAACCAAGTCTTGTGGGGAAAGTGCACCACCTCTGCAGAGTGTAAAATCTAAGTACTTAGCCATGTCCCTGGTAAAGGACAATTTGAGCATCAAGACATGAAGCAATCAAGAATCTCATCATTCCAATTTCTAAGTTAAAATCTTGTGGTTTGAACAAGGGTTGTTTGAAATCTTCAATCTTTGATGGAGAGATGCCTTGGAAGGATCTTCAAATATTTGATTGAGAAAAATGATTTTGCCAAGCAAAAACTTAGTATTTTCAAAATGTTAGGGAAAATCTATTTTGAGCAATGCAAGCCTCAACTCCACTTAGCCAAGTGCATATAGATGATAGATTCCACTATACTACCATAGTATCACTTGCCAATACAATTCAAATGTATTGACCCTTTTGTGGCTGTAACTTGTATGTTGTAGGTTTGATTGATTTTAGTGAAGATTGATTGTTTAGGATTACAAAGTCTACAACCAACATCTGCCTGTGGCACTTTGAAGACGAAGGACCCCATGCTTAAAGTTATTCCGCTGCAATGAAATGTAATAGCCATATGAGCTATGAAAGATGTAATAAAATTTTGTTATTCCTGGTTATAAAGTTATATTATGACCTTTGTTTCTTGATATTACATCTTAACTGTGGATGCTAGCTATTGATCCAGGGACTAGCATTGTAAAACACAGGAGGAATCTACCTTTTTAGGTTGAGACCTCTACAGATGGTATCAGAGCATTGTGTTGCCTGTAGGATTTGTAAACCCTAGGAATGGACAAAAAAAACCTTAGAAAAATAGGAGTTATATTTTGATCCAAAACTTATTTACAAACAATCTTGTAAACTCTTTCCTCAACCATTTTGGTTTCAACTCTACATCTCTTCTATTTCAACTGATGGAAAACCTACCCATGACCAAAGACTACACCATGTGCAAAGGACTTCTCCAACTTCTTCAACTCTAATGACTTCAACTTCTTCAACTCTAATGACTTCAACATCTTCAGCATGTTCTCCAAAGACTTCCAACATGGATATCACCAAGGACTACAAATGAAACAAGGAAATCTTACTCAAGATTTAGAGACTAAGGGAATGCAAAATAAGAAGGAACCATCAATAACTTTGAAGTATTGTGACCAAGAGTTTTTCTCAAGGAAACCATGATCTCAAGTAAGAAGAAGCAACCAAGAAGGATGGAAAGATCACAAGTGAACCATATAGATGG
Organism: Avena longiglumis; assembly: GCA_030063025.1. Lineage (NCBI taxonomy): Eukaryota > Viridiplantae > Streptophyta > Magnoliopsida > Poales > Poaceae > Avena > Avena longiglumis. The sequence continues at coordinate 17,328,091 of CP125978.1, read as the reverse complement.
ACCACCATATTTTAGTAAGTCAAAACCACCAACTTATGTGGTGTAACAAATAGAAAAATATATTTTGTTGCCTAAGTATGTGCTTGAACCTTGTTTGAGTGAAATGTTTGTTTGTGATTGCTTGCACATTGCTTGTGTAAATTGTGATGTGTGTGACTAGAATTGACTCCTTAGAAATATCTTGCCTATTCTAATCTCCCTTCAACCCAAACAGATGACTACTCCAAAGGACTCCAAGGTTGATGACACCAACACCAGCCAAGCTGATAGCATGAAAGAGCTCATAGCAACCCAACACCAGTTGAACCAACTGACAGCTCAGTTCATAGCCAGCAATAGTGATAAAGATCCAACACTGCAAAAGTTTTTGGAAGAACAATCCCAATTGATGCTTAAGGTGACAAATCAAATGATCAACATGTAAGAGAGCTATCCCAAAAGAGTTTATGATAACAAGGATGACAAGAATATTGTTCTAGATGGAGCACCAGCTTGCATTATTTGTGGAGACAAGGATCATACTTCCAAGGAGCATGAAGGACAATGCCCCAATTGTGAAGAAGAACATCCTATTGGACAATGTCCTACCTCTCAAGCTATTTGTTACCTTTGTGAAGGAAACGACCATGTCCCTACCCAATGCCCCATCTATGCCATGGTGGAACAAAGGAAACAAGAAGGATCCAAATCTACCAAAGGAAAAGGACCACTTATACCTCCAAACAAGACAACCTACTTCAAAGGATCAAAGAAACCCAAGAAACCAAGACAGGACATGCACCTTGTGCAATGCCGTAAATGTAAGGAAATGGGACACTACTCCAGTGAGTGCCCAAAGAACAAGAAAAATAAGGGAATGGACCAAGTGGTGTGCAACAACTTCAAAGAACTAGGCCACTATGTAGCAACTTGTCCACAAGAGCTACGTGAAGAACTCAAGGACATTCATTGTTTCAACTGCAAGAATCCAGGACATTATGCAAGCAACTGTCCAGAAAAGATGAAGAACAAGTTGAACAAGCCTATGGAGAAACTCAACCTTGGCCCATGAGTCAAGAATGTAAACCAAGGACACATGCAAAAGTTTGCTTAGAGAAGTTTTCCCAGGATCCCAAGAAGGCCAATATGTAATTTTTGTTTGAAAATTTTTAAGGGTGGTAGTACCCTAGTTGTTTTGAACTTGCTTGTAACCCTAATCTTCCCAAATCTCGGGACGAGATTTATTTTAAGGGTGGTAGCCTGTCACATCCCAAGATTTTCCACATCTTGTAATGTGAAAATAAATTAATAAAAATAAAACTTTGTTTGATTTTCAGAACCAGAAGAAACTTTTTGAATTCAATTGGAAACTTTCAAAACCTATTTGGATTAAATAAAATCCTAAAGGGATTCATAAAGATAAACATTTAATAAAGGAAATTAAAATGTTTTGGGATTACTATTTTGGATCCTTTAATAAAAGATTTGGTTTTCAAAAGAAAAGGTGGATTTATAAATAAAGATTATTTTATAAAGCCAAATTAAACCTTGGCCAAGCTTTGGGAATTAAAAACATTTTGTTAGCAAAGGTTTATTTAAATAAATTAATAAGGATTTGATATCCAATCTTTATTTAAATAATAGGTTTATCATTTTAATTGAAACATCAAAACTTATTAAATTATTTAAAATAAGTTTTCCAAATGTTTGATATTCACAAATAAAACCTACTAAAGTGTTTTAGTTTTATTTTAGATTTTAAAATAAATATTCTCAATAAAACAAATCCTAGTTGATTTAATAATGAAAGTATATTATATTTAAATAATAATGGACTCTAAAAATAAAAATGTTATTTTGTTTTAAAACAAGTTTCCAAGTATTCTATATTTCCCAAATAAAACCTACTGATTTGGTTTTGAAAATATTTAGGTTTCAAATAAAGATTTTATTAATAAAATCAAACCCTATTTGATTTAATAACTAAGGCCCATTTTATTTAATTATTAATGGACCCTAAAATAAAAGGTTATTCTGTTTTAAACAAGTTTTCCAGATATTCTTTATTTCCAAATAAAATCTACTGATTGGTTTTGAAAATATTTGGAGTTCAAATGAAGATTTTATTAAATAAACCAAACCCCATTTTATTAATAAACCATGGACCATTTTACTTAATTAATAAATGGAACCTAAAAAGATTTAAAATATTATTTTATTTTTGAAGTTGGTTTGTGCTACTAAACAGAACCAAATTTTAGTGCAAGGTTTGGTGATTATTTGATTTGATTTGGACATTGTTTGTTTGTTTGGAAATTCAAAACAGAAAAATAGAAATAGAAAAGGAAAAAGAATTCAAAAGAAAAAATAGGAAATGGACCTGACCCAACCCAAACAGCATTGACACCTCACCCCGAAAGAAAACGATTCGCACCAATTAGTTAACCCGCAGTGACACTGACCGGTTGACCTCCCCCTCGTTTCTTTTCCCTCTGACCAGCGGACCCCACTCCTCCTGTTCTTCCTCCCCACCCGCATGACCCCTTCTCCCCCTCGCCGGCCGTTTCAGGCCTTGATTTCGCGTCATCAATTCGCCTTAACGCGGCCACCTTAACTCACAACGATCAAGCACCTTTAAACGCTAGCGCCTCCTCATCCTTCTCCCTCTCTCTGCCCCCAGGCTGCGAATATTTCGCCCTGCACCATCACTGCTCCGACGACCTTCCTCGTCAAATTCCAGCCAAGCTTCGCCACCCCGTGCCTCCCTGTGCAACCTAGCAACTTCCCCACAACCAGACGCATCTCCCAGCACCCTCCTCTCAACCGCGGGCGCCCCATAGCGTCGGCTACATCAAGCTTTCGAACGCCGCCGCGTCTGCCACCTCTCCGACGACGCCCACAGGTTGTACCAGACTGCCCCTCTCCCCCTCATTCACACACGCGTCATCCCCTCGACCATACGCATCTAACCGTGCCCTTTGTTTGCCTCCGCGTGATCTGCAATGTCGCCTTCGACCACAGACAGAGCCGTCCGGCGTTGCTCTCTACTCCGGCGAGCAATCGCAGCTGCCCCCTAGCGCCCCTCGACGGACAAGTACTACGTTGAGCATCAGCAAGCGTCAACGAATCCGGTGAGCACCTTTTCCTCCTCCCTCGCTTCCTGCATCGTCGACAACCTCGCCGACAGAGCGCCGCCGCCGCACAGCCGCCGCCAGCGCCGCTCCTTTTAGGTCAAACGCGCAGCGACCGTTAGATCCAGATCCATTGGCTAGGATAGAGTCACTTATCGAAGGGGTATGAGAGCATCTGCGCCGTAATATTTACTTTAGATCCAGCAGCCCATGTTGGTAGATCCACGCGAACCGTTTTCGGCCAATTAAAACATGACGCGTGGCCAGCTCTAGTTTAAAACAGATTTTTGAATCAGAATTATTTGCAAACTTCAAACCCTTGTAACTTTCAAACCACACGTCCAAATTTTACAAATTTTATGTCGTTGGATTCAAGAGAGCAAACCCTAGCCAACTGTGGAATTATTTTAGCCAATAGTATCTGTTAGCTTGCTTGTTTTTGTAGATTCTTTTGTGTGCTTGTTTAGAGTAGAAAAATTGTTTAAAATTGATTTTGGGGTCAAAACTTTTGCAAAATGGTTTGATGTGATCTTACTGACCCTAGGAACCAACCCTTGGCGTTGAAAAATAATTTTGGTAAAGTTTAGGTTAGATTATTTGACTTAGCCATTTTCTAGCCAAATAAAATTATTAGGTTTATTATGAAAATGTTTATGGAAAGAAAACTTTGAGAAAATAGTTTGGACCAAACCTACTGACCCAAAACACCAAGCTTTGCAAATGGCAACTTGCTTGGTGAAAAACATAAAGTTTTGCTTTGATAAAAATATTTTTCCACCATATGAAATGTTGAATGGATTTTTAAAATGGTTTTGAGATAAAACCCTTTTGCAATAGACTTTGCCACTTTGGTAAATGACCAATTTGGACCTTACAAAGTTTAGAAGCCTAGTGGAAACCACCTTTGCAATTAGAACCATCTTTTGCATGCTTGTATGCATTACTTTAACTTTGTCATTTGATGTGTTATTTTGCTTGATTGGTAGATTGAGTTTGTGCCTTGCTTGATTGATTTGTAGTGACTTGAAGAGTGTGATTGTTGCAAGGACAAGGAGTGAACCCATACTCTACCAAAAAGGCAAGTGATGCTTCATACTTTTTGTCCAATTACTTTCTCTATGCATTAGTGAATTTTGCTAAGTAAAACTTTCATGGATTTTGCTAAGTATAGACCTTGCTATAGGAAAACCTAGAAGATGAATCCTTAGTAGGATTTTCCTAAGTTAATATTCCTACTACTATCAAGCTTAGCCTAGCTAATAGAAAACATGGGTGGAAAATATATTCACACTATGGAAAAATCTCTAAGTCTGAGGACTTATGTTTTGTTTAATAAAACAACTAAGTTAATGAATCACATGGGTGGAATGGAAGGATTGGGTTATGTTGAGTGGTTCACAAGGCCCATGTTTATGGTTGACCTTGTGTATCTCACTTGTGGATGGCCACCCAGGAAACAAAGAGATTTGAGATGTCAAATGTTGAGAAGCTTCAAGTGCAACCACTTGGCAATATGGGCTCTGCCATGATCATATAGGTTGCAAGAACTTAGCCATATGGACAGTGGGTGGTAGTGTTTGATAGGTTGGAGCGCGTCCATTTTGGTCTAAGGAAAATCTTCTGAAAGATCTTGTCTTGGGAAACCAAGTCTTGTGGGGAAAGTGCACCACCTCTGCAGAGTGTAAAATCTAAGTACTTATCCATGTCCCTGGTAAAGGACAATTTGAGCATCAAGACATGGAAGCAATCAAGAATCTCATCATTCCAATTTCTAAGTTAAAATCTTATGGTTTGAACAAGGGTTGTTTGAAATCTTCAATCTTTGATGGAGAGATGCCTTGGAAGGATCTTCAAATCTTTGATTGAGAAAAATGATTTTGCCAAGCAAAAACTTAGTATTTTCAAAATGTTAGGGAAAATCTATTTTGAGCAATGAAAGCCTCAACTCCACTTAGCCAAATGCATATAGATGATAGATTCCACTATACTACCATAGTATCACTTGCCAATACAATTCAAATGTATTGACCCTTTTGTGGCTATAACTTGTATGTTGCAGGTTTGATTGATTTTAGTGAAGATTGATTGTTTAGGATTACAAAGTCTACAACCAACATCTGTCTGTGGCACTTTGAAGACGAAGGACCCCATGCTTATAGTTATTCCGCTGCAATGAAATGTAATAGCCATATGAGCTATGAAAGATGTAATAAATTTTTTTTATTCCTGGTTATAAAGTTATATTATGACCTTTGTTTCTTGATATTACATCTTAACTGTGGATGCTAGCTATTGATCCAGGGACTAGCATTGTAAAACACAGGAGGAATCTACCTTATTAGGTTGAGAATATTGGGCAACATGGGCAAGAACCCTTTCTTGCTATCTTCCATTCAAAACCTCTTTAGAACTTTGTCCAAATATGTACTTTGTGACAATGATATTTGGCGTCTCGATCTATCTCTATAAATCTTTATGCCTAATATGTAAGCTGCTTCACCAAGATCCTTCATTGAAAAACTATTATTCAAATATTCCTTGACACTATTAAGAAGGTCTACATCATTCCCAATCAACAATATGTCATCTACATATAGTATTAAGAATGCTACAGAGCTCCCACTCACTTTCTTGTAAATACAAGCTTCTCCATAAGTTTGTATAAAACCAAAACTTTTGATCACCTTATCAAAACGTTGATTCCAACTTCGGGATGCTTGCTTCAATCCATAGATGGACCGTTGAAGTTTGCATACATTGTCAGCATCTTTAGGATCGACAAAACCTTTGGGTTGCATCATATACAACTCTTCATCAATGTCTCCATTGAGGAATGCTGTTTTGACATCCATCTGCCATATCTCATAATCATAATATGCAGCGATTGCTAACATAATCCTCACAGATTTTAGCTTCGCTACTGGTGAGAAAGTCTCATCGTAGTCAACTCCTTGAATTTGTCGAAACCCTTTTGCGACAAGTCGAGCTTTATAGACAGTAACATTACCATCAGCATTTGTTTTCTTCTTGAAGATCCATTTGTTCTCGATAGTCTTCCGGCCATCCGGTAAGTCCACCAAAGTCCATACTTGGTTTTCGTACATGGATCCAATCTCGGATTTCATGGCTTCTTGCCATTTATTGGAATCTGGGCTCATCATCGCTTCCTCATATGTATCAGGGTCATCGGTGTTGTCCACCAACATGACACTCATAATGGGATCATACCAATGCAGGTGGTACGAGTTCGTTGACTGCGAGGCTCAGTAGCAACTACGACCAAGTTTCATGATCATCATCATTAGCTTCCTCTCTTATTGGTGCAGACACCACATGAACTTCTTCCGGTGTTGCGCTACTCGCAATTTCGAGAGAAGGTTCGACAACCTCGTCGAGTTCTACTTTCCTTCCAGTCACTTCTTTCGAGAGAAATTCCTTCTCTAGAAAGGATCCATTCTTGGCAACAAAGATTTTTCCTTCGGATCTATGATAGAAGGTATACCCAATAGTTTCCTTCGGGTATCCTATGAAGACGCATTTTTTCGCTTTGGGTTCAAGCTTGTCCGGCTGTAACTTCTTTACATAGGCTTCGCAACCCCAAACTTTAAGGAACGACAATCTAGGTTTCTTCCCAAACCATAATTCATACGGTGTCGTTTCAACGGATTTAGATGGTGCCCTATTTAAAGTGAATGCGGCTGTTTCTAATGCATAACCCCAAAATGATAGCGGTAAATCTGTAAGTGACATCAAAGAACGAACCATATCTAAGAGAGTTCGATTACGACGTTCAGACACACCATTACACTGTGGTGTTCCCGGCGGTGTCAATTGTGAAAGTATTCCGCATTTCTTCAAATGCTCGCCAAACTCGTAACTTATATATTCACCTCCACGATCAGAACTTAGAAATTTAATCTTCTTGTTACGTTGATTCTCTACCTCACTTTGAAATTCCTTAAACTTCTCGAAAGTTTCGGACTTATGTTTCATGAAATAGATATACCCATATCTACTCAAGTCATCCGTGAAGGTAAGAACATAACGATAACCACCGCGCGATGCTACACTCATTGGACCACACACATCGGTATGTATGATTTCCAATAAGTCCGTAGCTCGCCCCATCAAACCAGAAAATGGAGTCTTAGTCATTTTACCCATCAGACATGCTTCGCATCTTTCAAGTGATTCGAAATCAAGTGATTCAAGAAGTCCATCGGAATGGAGTTCCTTCATACGCTTCACTCCAATGTGACCAAGACGATAGTGCCACATATAGGTCGAGTTATCGTTCGATTTCAAACGTTTAGCCTCAATGTTATTAATATGTGTATTTCCACTATCGAGATTCAATAAGAATAGACCATCTATCAAAGGTGCATGTGCATAAAACATATTACTCATATAAATCGAACAACCATTATTCTCGGACTTAAAAAAGTAACCGTCTCGCAATAAACAAGATCCCGATATAATGTTCATGCTTAACGCAGGCACCAAATAACAATTATTTAAGTATAAAACTAATCCCGATGGTAGATGAAGGGGTAGCGTGCCGACCGCGATCACATCAACCTTTGATACGTTTCCCACGCGCATCGTCACCTCGTTCTTCGCTAGCTTCCGTTTATTCTGCAAAGACTGTTTGAGTTACAAATATGAGCAACCGAACCAGTATCAAATACCCAGGCACTACTACGAGTACTAGTGAGATACACATCAATAACATGTATATCAGATATACCTTTCTTCTTGATGTTGCCGCTCTTCAAATCCGCCAAGTACTTTGGGAAATTCCGCTTCCAGTGACCTTCTCCCTTGCAGTAAAAGCACTCAGTATCAGGCTTAGGTGCAGCCTTGGTCTTCTTCGTTGGCGTGGTAACTTTCTTACCACCCTTCTTGAAGTGTCCCTTCTGCTTAGACTTGCCTTTCTTGAATTTGGTGGTCTTATTGACCAACAACACTTCGTGCTCTTTCTTGATCTCCACTTCTTCAGATTTCAACATGGCAAAGAGTTCTGGCAACGTCTTGTTCATGTTTTGCATGTTGTAGTTCATCACAAAGTTCTTGTAACTTGGTGGTAGTGATTGGAGGACGCGGTAAATCCCGAAAGCATTAGGAATCACTATACCCAAGCTTTGAAGCTTGTTTGCGTGCCCAGACATCTTAAGCACATGCTCACTGACGGAGCTGCCCTCTTCCATCTTGTAGTTAAAGAACTTTTCAGAAGCCTCATAGCTTTCAATTGTCGCATGAGTCTCAAAGATCAATTTGAGATCCTCGACAATATCATATGGGTCTGAATTCTCAAACCTTTTAAGCTCGATTCTAAACCATACAAGATAGCACCTTTGAATGTGGAGTCTTGAGTCTTCCGAGTGAGGTAAACATTCTTTACTTCATCGGAAGCATCACCGCAGTGGGTCACCCAGTGTGCATCCAAAGACATAGGTCAAATTACCAGCTGTGAGGACAATCCTAAAATTGCGGAACCAATCCGCGTAGTTGCTTCCATTGTTTTTCAACTTTTCTTTCTCTAGGAACGCATTAAAATTGATGGTAGGGGCTGCCATTGATCCACAACATATTTGCAATAGTTTAGACTAAGTTTATGACAAATTGAGTTCAAATTAATAATAAAATTAATCTAGGTGAACTCCCACTCAAAACAATATCCCTCACATTGTTTTAGTGATCACACGAACCAAATCCACCACATCAACACCGATCATCACGAGAGTTGATATAGTTTCAATGGCGAACAATCGACATGTTCATCATATCTACTATATGATTCATGCTTTACCTTTCGGTGATCCGTGTTCCGAGACCATGTCTGTACATGCTAGGCTCGTCAAGATCAAACCTTAGTTTCTGCATGAGCAAATCTGGCTTGCTCACGTTGTATACACTTGCGGAATCTAACACACCCGATCATCACGTGGTGCTTCGAAACAACAAGCTTTAGCAACGGTGCTAACTAAGGGTGAACACTTTATGACTTGAAATTCATGTGCATGAGGGATCATCTTATAATGCTACCGTCGTCTACTAAGCAATACAAGATGCATAAAGGATTAACATCACATGCAATTCATAATATGTGATATGATATGGCCTTTCTTCTTTGTGCTTCTGATCTCCATCTTCTAGCACGAACATGATCTCCATCATCACCGGCATTGCATCAAGGTCAATGACGCTTCTCTATGGTTGTCGTCCACCGGCTTCAACTATTACAACTACTTTGAATAGACACGCGGGTCTTAACATAAATTAAAGACAACCATATGGCTCCTGTCGGTTGCCAACTTACAATAAGGAACATTGCATACATCAAATATAATCACAATCATGGCCATATCACCTCACAGCACACCCCTGCAAAACAAAGTTAGATGCCTCTACTTTCTTTGCATGTTTTACGTGGTTTGGGGCTTTCAATAAGTGTCGTTCTAAATTACGAACATGAACCACAACATTGATACTAGTATTGTTAATCACCCGTTGTAAATTGGATCTTAACTATTCAGGGAGAAACAGGCACCCGCAAAGCCACTTATGCAATACAAGTTGCATGTCAAGCGTGGAGCAAGTCTCATGAACGATGTCATGTAAGGTTATCCCGGGCCGCTTCATCCCAACATACCACAAGATGCAAAGTACACAAGAAGCAATCGACAATAAAAGCATAAACGCCCACAATGACCATTGTGTTCTACTCGTGCAACAGATCTACATATAGACACGGCTCTGATACCACTGTAGGGTTTCGTAGCATGGAAAACAAAAATTTTCTATCGCATACAAACAAACAAGCCAAGATATATCTACTAGATTATAGCAACGAGTCGATGGAATAACTCACCCTCGAAGATTCCAAAGTGTTTAACGAGAGCGGATTCTCGTGGGTGATGTAGTCGTACTCTTCCCGATCTCAAGTTCGCGTAGACGATCCTTCCGGCGCTGCGTTCCGGCAGCGCTCCCGCAGTCGGTCACACGTACGGTACTCAACGAAGACCTTCCTCTGCCTTGTTCCAGCAGGCAGCGGAGGTTGTAGCACTCTCCTCGTGATTCCGGCAGCACAACGGCGTGGTACCGAAAGTAGAGGGGAGATCTCGTAGGGCTTCGCCTTAAGCCGGAGCGAGTATGGTGGAGTATGAGAGAGTCCCTCGACGATCTAGGGTTTAGACACGCCGAGGAGGGGGCTAGGCCGGCGGCTAGGGTTGCTAGGCGGCGGCGGTTTGCCCTAGGGCGGCGGTGGCACCAGCAGGTGGCGGCGCCGGCGGCTTAGGGTTTGGAGGCGAGGATCTTGTGTATCTAGGAGGGGAGCCCTGCCCCTCCTTATATAGGTGGAGGGGGCCGGCCAAGGGGAGGGGAGTCCCTCCCCAAATCGTCTTGGTGGTGCGCCGGCGGTGGGAGGAGGAACTCCTCCCCCAAGTCGGTTTCCACCTCCCTCTCCACTTCCCAAAACTAGTCGTTTGACTTTCAAACTTGGCGTTTGACTTTTCAAACTAGGATTTGAATAAACCCTCTATTTTGTTCAGCGATGACACCGAGTACATGATGCAATCATACCAACTTGATATAACACATTCATGCACCCTTCCCCTCCGGAGTGCCGGACATTCTGGAACCTTCTAGAACATTCCCGATGAAAACACCGGAACCATTCCCCAACTCCGAAACAGGACTTTCCTTATATGAATCTTATTCTCCGGACCATTCCGGATCTCCTCGTGATATCCCGAATCCCATTCGAGACTCCGAACAACATTCGGTCTCTTTCTCATCATTCCATAACTACTCAAACAACGTCGAATCCTTAAGTGTGTCTCCCTACGGTTCGTGAATTATGCGGACATGATCGAGACACTTCTCCGAACAATAACCAATAGAGGAATCTGGAAATTCATATGGCTCCCACATATTTCTACGATTACTTTGCGATCGAATGAACCACTTACATACGATATCAATTTCCCTTTGTCTCACGATAGTTTACTTATCCGAGGTTATGATCGTCGGTATCTCTGCATACCTAGTTCAACCTCGTTACCGATAAGTACTCTTTTCTCGTTCCCGTGATATGTGATCCCTTGTGAGCCAGTCACATGCTTGCAAGCTAATTGGATGACATTTCACCGAGAGGGCCTAGAGTATATCTATCCGTCATATGGATGGACAAATCCCACTCTTGATCCATGTGTTTCAACCAATACTTTCCGAACACTCAATGCCACCTTTATAGCCACCCAGTTACGGTGTGGTGTTTGATGTCATCAAAGCATCCATCCGGTAAAGGTGATATGCATGATCTCATGGTCGAAGGAATTAGATTACTATGTATCAGAAAGCATATAGCAATTGAACTAATAAAATGACTTGATCTTTATGCTACGCTTATCTATAGGAGTATGTCCACCATATCATTCTCCTAACGATATGATCTTGTCGTTAATAACATCTCAATGTTCATGATAGGGAAACCACAATCATCTATTAACCAACAAGCTAGTATTATATAGAGGCTTTACTAGGTACCCTTATTTTAGTCTACAAATCACACAAGTATTAATGTTTCCTTGTTAATACTATTATAGCATGAATGTAAACATTTATCATAAAAACAAAGCTATAATAATAACTATATTTATTATTGCCTCTAGGGCATATCTCCAACACAAGGGGCCAAAAGTCATGTGCCAACGCGACCCCTGTGTGGGGTCCTGCCGAGAAGAGCTCCTTATAGAAGGAGTAAACATGGGAGGATAGCGCCCCCGTCTCCTCGATGAGGAGACCATTATCCCAGAGACATGGGATCGAGCATTTCCTACGGCGACCATTGGCCACCGCATGGAAATAGGCGGTGTTGGCGTCTCCCTGGAGGAGCCAGTTCTGGCGGCTGCGCTGCCGCCAGAAGAGCTCCTCCCCCGGTAAATCTCCACGAGAGAGGTCTCTCGGGCATAACGGTGAGACCACTCGTCCAGTGAGAGGCCCACCGAGTCTGCCGCCTGATCGAGGGCTTGGATCTCCTCCAGAAGCGCGCCCTTCTGAAGCCTCGTCGCAGCCCCCAAGTTCGCCCCCCAACCCTTCATGAATTGGCGGGAGACTTTAGCGCAGTGGTGCCAAACGTCCACCGCGTTGAATCGTCTAGGGGGAGTCGCCGCCGCCACCAGCCATTTGGCCTTAACCGCTTCCACGAAACCTGGCTGGTAGAGCCAGAAGTTTTCAAAATGGAAGCGGTTCAGCCGTGGTGGGGAGCTCCCCCTGTCGATAGGAGCAGTGGAACATGGTCCGAGCCTACCCTGGTAAGGGCGCGGAGAGAGCAGAGAGGGAAGGCGACCTCCCATTCTACAGAAACCAATACTCGGTCCGAGCCTGTTACAAATACATTGTAACAAACATGAAATAGTGTTTGATAGTTTTGCGAAAATGCATACCATGCACTTTTGTTCATAAGGACAATTGTGGTCCATCTATTTGTATCCAAACACATTATTTCAACTCCAGATATTTCAAATAAGTAATCTATTTTCTTTCCTCTTAAAACATGTACTCTCTCTCAAGGCCTCTAAACTTATTGTCTTTGATATCAGCCATGCTTACGGAAACTCTATTTGAAAACTAATTATGGGTGCTATTTGAAAAGAAATTTGGGGCATGCTATTACTCACTCCGTCCACAATTACATGGCATCTTAGTTTCTCGTACCCCAACTTTGACCATCAGTTTCACAAATAATAGTACATAAAACATATTTTAAAATTATACAATCAGAAACTTTATTCGAATATGAATACAATATGTATAATTTATATATCACATGATCGAAATTTTATTGGTTTCTTTCCATGCATGCTTCATTCTACAACCAAAATAGAGAAATATTGACTTCACTTCGACCTAAATAGCTGGGAAGTTTTATAGAGGCTCGGACAAATGAAAGTAATTACTATGTGGACATAAAATGTTAGGGATAGCGAAATGGACATCGTTAATCATGAAACAAACTCTTATGTTGATTTTAATTAGTTGTACGAAGAGGAAAGTGATCCATCAACACTGCTATGTGTAAGAGCTACTACCCATACATACGTGATCTGGTTTCAAATTATTGTAGAGGTTTGTAGCATGCAAAACAAAAAAATTCTACCGCATGCATACAAACAAGCCAAGATATATCTACTAGATTGTAGCAACGAGTCGATAGAAGCACTCATCCTCGAAGATTCCAAAGTGGTTAACGAGAGCAGATTCTCGTGGGTGATGTAGTCGTACACTTGCCGATCTCAAGATCGCGTAGACGATCCTTCCGGCGCTGCGTTCCGGCAGCGCTTCCGCAGTCGGTCACACGTTTGGTACTCGATGAAGACCTTCCTCTCCCTTGTCCCAGCAGGCAGCGGAGGTTGTAGTCCTCCCCTCGCGATTCCGGCAGCACGACGACGTGGTGTCGGAAGTAGAGGGAAGATCCCGCAGGGCTTCGCCTAAGCTGGTGCGAGTTATGGTGGATCTAGGGTTTCCCGGTGATCTAGGGTTTAGAATACCGGGAGGAGGAGGTGTCGGCGGCGGCTAGGTCGACGGCGACAGGCCGGCGGCAGCGCGAGGCGGGAGCGGCGCAACCATTATTCTCGGACTTAAACAAGTAACCGTCTCGCAATAAACATGATCCTGATATAATGTTCATGCTCAACGCAGGCACCAAATAACAATTATTTAAGTATAAAACTAATCCCGATGGTAGATGAAGAGGTAGCGTGCCGACCGCGATCACATCAACCTTTGATCCATTTCCAACGCGCATCGTCACCTCATTCTTCGCTAGCTTCCGTTTATTCTGCAGCACCTGTTTCAAGTTACAAATATGAGCAACCGAACCAGTATCAAATATCCAGGCACTACTACGAGTAATAGTGAGATACACATCAATAACATGTATATGGTATATACCTTTATTCTTGATGTTGTCGTTCTTCAAATCCGCCAAGTACTTAGGGCAATTCCGCTTCCAGTGACCCTCTCCCTTGCAGTAAAAGCACTCAGTATCAGCCTTAGGCCCAGCCTTGGTCTTCTTCGCCGGCGCGGTAACTTTCTTACCGCCTTTCTTAAAGTTTCCCTTTTTCTTAGACTTGCCTTGCTTCCTGAATTTGGTGGTCTTATTGACCATCAACACTTGGTGCTCTTTCTTGATATTCACTTTCGCAGATTTTAACATGGAGAAGAGTTCGGGCAACGACTTGTCCATGTTTTGCATATTGTAGTTCATCACAAAGTTTTTGTCACTTGGTGGTAGTGATTGGAGGAGACGGTGAATTCCCAAAGCATTAGGATTCACTATACCTAAGCTTTGAAGCTTGCTTGCATGCCTAGACATCTTAAGCACGTGCTCACTAATGGAGCTGCCCTCTTCCATCTTGCAGTTAAAGAACTTTTCAGAAGCCTCATAACTCTCAACTGCCGCGTGAGCCTCAAATATTATTTTGAGTTCACGGGCAATATCATGTGGGTCATGGTTTTCAAACCTTTTCTGAAGCTCCGATTCCAAACCATACAAGATAGCACACTGAACTGTGGAGTACTGATTCTTCCGAGCGAGGAAAACATTCTTTACCTCAACGGTAGCATCAGCTGCAGGTGGGTCACCCACCGGTGCATCCAGCACATAGGTCAAATTACCAGCATTGAGGACAATCCTAAAATTGCGGAACCAATCTGCGAAGTTGCTTCTATTGTTTTTCAACTTTTCTTTCTCCAGGAACGCATTAAAATTGATGGTAGGGGCCGCCATTGATCTACAACATATTTGCAATAGTTTAGACTAAGTTTATGACAAATTGAGTTCTAATTAATAGTTAAATTAATCTAGGCGAACTACTACTCAAAACAATATCCCTCGCATTGTTTTAGTGATCACACGAACCAAAGCCACCACATCAAAACCGATCATCACGAGAATTGATGTAGCTTCAATGGTGAACAATCAACATGTTCATCATATCTACTATATGACTCATGCTTTACCTTTCGGTGATCCGTGTTCCGAGACCATGTCTGTTCATGCTAGGCTCGTCAAGATCAAACATTAGCTTCCGCATGAGCAAATCTGGCTTGCTCACGTTGTATACACTCGCAGAATCTAACACACCTGATCATCACGTGGTGCTTCGAAACAACGAGATTTAGCAACGGTGCTTACTAGGGATGAACACTTTAAAACTTGAAATTTTGTGCTTGAGGGATCATCTTATAATGCTACCGTCGCGAACTAAGCAATACAAGATGCATAAAAGGATTAACATCACATGCAATTCATAATATGTGATATGATATGGCCTTTCTTCTTGTGCTTCCGATCTCCATCTTCAAGCACGAACATGATCTCCATCATCATCGGTATGGCGCCAAGGTCAATGCCGTCGCTTCATGGTTGTCGTCCACCAGCATCAACTATTATAACTACTTTGAATAGACACGCAGGTCTTAACGGAATTTAAAAGACAACCATATGGCCACTGCCGGTTGCCAACTTACAATAAGGAATATTGCATACATCATATATAATCACAATCATGGCCATATCACATCACAGCACACCCCTGCAAAACAAAGTTAGACGCCTCTAATTTTCTTTGCATGTTTTGCGTGGTTTGGGGCTTTCAATAAGTGTCGTTCTAACTTACGGACAAGAACCACAACGTTGATGTTTGAACTATCAAGTGCCCGTTATAAATTGAATCTATACTATGATGGGAGAGACAGACACCTGCAAAGCCACTTATGCAATACAAGCTGCATGTTAAGCGTGGAGCAAGTCCCATAAATGATGTCATGTAAGGTTAGCCCGGGCCACTTCATCCCATCATACCGCAAGATGCAAAGTACACAAAAAGCAATTGATAATAAAAGCACCACCGCCCATAATGACCATTGTGTTCTACTTGTGCAACAGATCTACATATAGACATGGCTCTGATACCACTGTAGAGGTTCGTAGCATGGAAAACAAAAAAATTCTACCGCATGCATACAAACAAGCCAAGATCTATCTACTATATTGTAGCAACGAGTCGATAGAAGCACTCATCCTCGAAGATTCCAAAGCGGTTAACGAGAGCAGATTCTCATGGGTGATGTAGTCGTACACTTGCCGATCTCAAGATCGCGTAGATGATCCTTCCGGCGCTGCGTTTCGGCAGCGCTTCGCGTCGGTCTGCGTTGATTTCGATGAAGACCTTCCTCTCCCTTGTTCCAGCCGGCAGCGGAGGTTGTAGTTCCCCCCTCGCGATTCTGGTAGCACGACGGTGTGGTGTCGGAAGTAGAGGAAAGATCCCGCAGGGCTTCGCCTAAGCCGGTGCGAGTTATGGTGGATCTAGGGTTTCCCGGTGATCTAGGGTTTAGAAGACCGGGAGGAGGAGGAGGTGTCGGCGGCGGCTAGGGCGACGGCGACAGTACGGCAACATGGCGGCGGCGCATGATGGCCAGCGGCGGCGGCGGCGCGGGTGGATAGGGGCTAGGGCTTGTGGTGTTGGGGCAGCCCTCCCTCTTTATTTATGAGAGGGGGGCAGCCTTGAGGGTGGGGAGTTTAAAACCACTTCCAAACCCAAGTTGGATGGACTCTTTCCTTCTTCCACTAGGAAACCATTGTTCCAGTTTGACTTTTCAAACCTCCCGTTTGACTTTTCAAACCTCCCGTTTGACTTTCAATTTATAGCTTTAATTCTCTCTCACAAATGTCCACACCAAGTGACCTAGGATATGATCCAATCATTCTACTTACCCATGACACATTCATGGAACATTACCCTTCCGGACCGGTGAACCTTCTAGAACCTTCTAGAACCTCTCCGATGAAAACATCGGAAACTTTCCCGAACTCCGGAATCGGACTTTCCTTATATGAATCTTATTCTCCGGACCATTCCGGATCTCCTCGTGATATCCCGGATCCCATACGATACTCCGAACAACATTCGGTATCCCTACTAACATTCCATTATCTACTAAACAACATCGAATCCTTAAGTGTGTCTCCCTACGGTTCGTGAATTATGCGGACATGACCGAGACACTTCTCCGATCAATAACCAATAAAGGAATCTGGAAATTCATATGGCTCCCACATATTTCTACGATTACTTTGCGATCGAATGAACCACTTACATACGATACCAATTTCTCTTTGTCTCACGATAGTTTACTTATCCGAGGTTTTGAACATCGGTATCTCTGCACACCTAGTTCAACCTCGTTACCGATAAGTACTCTTTTCTCGTTCCCATGATATATGATCCCTTATGAGCCAGTCACATGCTTGCAAGCTAATTGGATGATATTCCACCGAGAGGACCCATAGTATATCTATCCGTCATATGGATGGACAAATCCCACTCTTGATCCATGTGCCTCAACCCATACTTTTCGAACACTCAATGCCACCTTTATAGCCACCTAGTTACGGTGTGGTGTTTGATGTCATCAAAGCATCCTTCCGGTGATGGTGATTAACATGATCTCATGGTCGAAGGAATTAGGTTACTATGTATCAGAAAGCTTATAGCAAACAAACTATTGAAATGACTTGATCTTTATGCTACGCTTATCTATAGGAGTATGTCCATCATACCATTCTCCTAATGATATGATCTTGTTGTTAATAACATCTCAATGTTCATGATCGAGAAACCACGATCATCTATTAACCAACAAGCTAGTATTATAAAGAGGCTTTACCAGGGACTCTAATTTAGTTTACAAATCACACAAGTATTAATGTTTTCGGTTAATACTGTTATAGCATGAATGTAAATATTTATCATAAACAACAAAGATATAATAATAACCACTTTTATTATTGCCTCTAGGGAATATCTCCAACAATTATTGCCAAGGGATTCAGTCGATTCAAGTTCGCTCTGGTATGACGCATGAACCCATCAAGTTGTCTGCCCTTGCCAGCATGGGTCCACATCTGAATTCTATGGCGCCGGATCTGCTTCTTTAAATTATTAGGACATCTTTACCGTTCTAGCCCATTTCGAACACGAGACAGAGTCCAGATTGGTCCATTTAGGTCGGTGCGTGGACACAAAAATATGCTATTTTGGTTTCTATCCGTTTGAATCGGGGTGCCCCCGCGAGCGCGAGTCCACTTCAGGCAGACACGGCTAGGACTCTGCAGTTTTTGACAGATTTCAATAAATTGACATAGTCTCACAATTACATGAATATAAATAATTCACAACCAAATACATAACATAGTTTCGAAACAAATATAGTTCACGATCAAACATAGCAAACAACAAGAGGAAATATGAGGCCATGCCTAGCTGTTGCTGATGTGCACCCACATATGCTCGATCAAATCCTCTTGTAGTCGGTTGTGCGTTGTACGATCACGCATATTATGGTGCACATGGAGGAACTCGTGAAAGGTTGCTGATCCTAGCGTCGCCTCGACTAGGTCATCCTCAAAATCCCATCCTTGATCATGGAGTCCATCATCCCGATCATCCTCGACGATCATGTTGCGCTTGATCACGCAAGCGGTCACCATCTCCCACATAGTCTCAGTGCTTCAAGTCAAAGCAGAGTGGAGAGCAATGGCCCACCTAGACTGGAGCACACCAAAGTCCCGCTCCATATACTTTCTAGCCGTCTCTTGCTCCTTGGCAAACCTTACACATTTTTCATCAGCCGATTCACGAATGGTCTTCACAAGGGTTGCCTAATCTAGGTAGATGCCATCAGCAAGGTAATACCCTTTTTCATATGCATGACTTCTCAATCTCGTAGTGAATCCGTGGAGCATTGACTTCTGCAAATCTAGAGAAACGGAGTATGTTTTCACGTGTCCCTTTTAAGTTGAGTTCATTAGCATCGTATACAACAAAAGGTGTTATGTAACATGACAATAGTCTGTCTAACTTCTCATGTAATTTTGGCATAAATGTTTTTTAAATTTCTGCTCCGTATCATCCTTTTAGTAGGTGTAGATTGCAGCAACAGCCGGTGCAACTGTACGCAATTTTCTCATTTGGTCAGAGCCTGCCAGAGCTGAGAGACCTATTCTATTGGGTTACGTCTGAACATGCCAATCTAAAAATCAATACCAACTCCATCGATCAACTTTTAGCGTGTGGCGGGTTGAATTGTATGGATTTTTTTTTTGTTTGGATGCTGCCCTATTGGATCCGTCTGGGCGTATCAATGTGCCGCAATTGTTTTTTGGTTTGTAGTAAGCTGCCAAAGCCCAATTGGGATACGTACTGGGTGATTTATATAAGTGTTCACGTGTAGGGAGTCTGATAAAAAAATATTGGACATGTCAACAGCACGTGTCAAACAACTTATGTGGTTACGTTAAATCTCTTATTAAATCTGAACCACAAATCTTAGATCCAACTATTATAATGATTTAGATGTTGTGGGTTAACTTAGGTGTGTATTCATTATATAATCATTATTATACTCTTTGAAAATTACTTGCTCCCTGCAAAAAGATCTTGGTTGTGATGTTCCATGATTTTTGGTTGTTACGTTTGACAACGCATAATAGGATTATGGCACACCACTCCATATCTTTGGATAAGTCATGCTAGGTGTCTCCCGAGGGATAATTCCTTCCGATACCCAGGTCCCTAAGCCAACATGTGTCAGTAAATAGCCCTTATACCGTTTTGCTACAAAACGTCTTAATTTGACTACAAATTGTTCTATTTTTGTACATGTAACAAAAACAGTTCGTTCACGGGGATTGATACGTCGGAAACTTATCTATAATTTTTGATGTTCCATGCTTGTTTAGTATCTACTTTGCTTTGCTTTGTCCACACTTTGAGGTGCTTTTTATATGTTTTCTGGTACTAACCTATTAACAAGTTGCCACAGTGCTAGTTGTCTGTTTTCTGCTGTTTTTTGTTCCAGAAAAGCTAGTAAGGAAATATTTTCGGAATTGGACGGGACAAAAGTCAAAGTCAATATTTTATCGAGGAGACCACGGAGTCCAGAGGAGAGACGGAGGGGAGCCACAGGGCAGCTGCACCCCCCCCGGCGCGGGCCCACCCTAGGTCGCGCCTGGGCAGGGTGTGGGCCCCCTGGCCGCCTCCCATCCTCGCCTCTTCACCTATAAGAAGCCCCCGATACCTAAACCCTAAGTATCCGATCAATATTCCACGAAACCGTCTGTAGCCGCCGCCACCATCGTCCCTAGATCGGGGGGATCTGAAGCTCTTCCCGGCACCCTGCCGGAGGGGAGATCATCCCGGAGGCCTTCTTCTTCATCATGCCAGCCTCCGGTATGAAGCGTGAGTAGTTCCACCTTAGAATACAGGTCCATGCAGTATCTAGATGGTTGTATATCCTCCTTTGTGCTTTCATGTCTAGATCTTGTGAGCTCCGTTCATGATCAAGATCTCATATATTTGTAATCATACATGTTGTGTTTACGGTGATCCGATGGATATTGAGATTACTATGGCAGATTGATTAATGGTTTTGTATTATTGATTTTATCATGTCTGTGTTGTTTGTGATTTGGCATGCTCTCTGTTGTTAGTAGCTATCTTGGCCAAGTAGTTGCTAGTGACTCCAAGAGGGGGTATTTATGCTCGATAGTGGGTTCATGCCTCTATTTAATCAAGAGAAGTGGCGGAAATCTCTAAGGTTGTAGATGTGTTGTTGCCACTAGGGAGAAAACAACGGTCTCTTGTTCATGGAACAAGTGGATTGTTTACCTTATACAATTTGCTTAAAGCAGTTGTCTGTTGCTTGCAACTTAATACTGAGGGGGTTCGGATGATAACCCAAAGGTGGACTTCTAGTCATAGATGCAGTTGGATGGCGGTCTATGTATCTTGTTGTATTGCCCAATCGAATCCCATAGGATCTTTATGTCTAGCATTGCATTGTTATGTCTTGCTGAGTCCTGTCAATTGCCCTGCTATAATTTGTTTACCTAGCATGCCATGTTTGTTTATCTAAGGAGAACACCACTAGTGAACTATGGACCCCGGTCCAATCTTTACCATTTATACATCTTCCACTGTGACTGTTTACTTTCTGCAAACCACTTTCACCTTCCAAATCATACAGTTAATCCTTTGTTACACTAGCTGGTGAGATTGACAACCTCACTATTCGTTGGGGCAAAGTCTTGAATTTGTGTTGTGCAGGTTTCCAAGTTGCTTGCAACCTTTGAGACGTTTCCTTCCTTCTACCGGTTCGATAACCTTGGTTTCTTACTGAGGGAAGACTTGCTGTTGTGCTGCATCACACCTTGCTCTTGGGGTTTCCCGACGAAGCGCTCCCACATTGACGCAGTGTCATCAAGATTTTTTGGCGCCGTTGCCGGGGAGGCTAAGGACGTCTTCACAAGGGGAGTCCTCCACAACCTTTCTCTTTACTTTGTTTTTAGTTTGCTTAGTTTATTTTGCTTGGTTCTGTTTGCCTCTTTTTATCAAAAACTCCAAAAAAAATAGATAAGTTTGCTTTCTCTTATCAAAAACACAAAAAAATTAGTTCCTACTCTCGTTGCCATTATGTCTGGTTTTGGTCCAATCCCCGTGTCACCTATGGAAAGGATCTTTACTTTCAAGCAAGCAAGTGGAGAGAGTTTCAAAAATCTTGGTCTAGAATCTCTGCTTTACAAAGGGAAACTGAGCCTAAGATGAGTCTTAGCTTGGTTATTAGTAGTTTCTATCACGGTATTGCTCTTTGTTATAGATATGCTTTGGATGTTGTGGATGAGAAAGTTATTTTTCGTTGTATTGAGATTGAAGCTTTAGATGCTATAAATAGGTTGATTATAATCTATAATATGCCTAGCAAGTATGATTCTTCTTTTATAGACATTTATGCTAGGTTGAACACTCTTGAGTCCAGTACTGCTGCTTTGAACAGTTGCTATCACACACTTAGAGAGCACCATGGTTATGTTCCCATAAATTCTGAGCCTTCAAAGTGGTTTCCCACAATCAAAGTCTTTATAAATAGTGCAACTTTTGATGCTCGATGTGATATCATGTCTGAATTTTGCCTTATGCCTAAAGATATTTATGAGTCTTTGAGTCTTTGGGAACTTTCTAAAGGAGGAGAAGAAATATCTCTTACCAATAATGCAACTTTATTACCCATTGGAATAGATGAAGGTATGTTTACAAAAATCTCAGGGAAATGGTGTCTACTGATTATCTTGTTATTGAATGTGTACGCAAAGGACAGATTACACTCGGAAGATCCCTGCTGAAACACCTTAGAGCAATAATAGATGTGGGAAAAGGCATTATGCATTTTGCTCCTCCAATAAGCAATCATATTTTCCCTAAAGAGAAGAAGAAAGGTAGGAGCAAGAGAGTTGATGTTAATGCTTCTTTATTTGAAAATACTTGATTTCTTGCTTCTTGTACCTAACTTAAAGCCGTTAAAGAAAAGTACTTTTTGGGAGATAACCCAAGAGTTTTCTTGAGTATTGGAAGTTATTACTTTAGTAATGACCTCTCCTTATCCTTTTTGTTTGCTTTTTGTGCCAAGAATGACCTCTAATGCGAGGGAAGTAAGATTTGGGGAGTTGCTGTCCCAAAACAGATTTTTGTGCTCCACCATAAAAATTCATGAGGAGTCTCTGTAAGTCGGATTGAGTTGAAATTTACGAATGAATCCCCCTTTATGTTAGCTAACTTTCATTAGTTCAACACTTTTTTATTTGATCAACAGAAGGTCTTCGAAAAAATCGGTTTCTACCTGCTCATCTGTTTTGACAGATTTCTGCCATTATTTGCATTTGCTTCTTATTGTTTCCTTTTTGGGTTCTTTTTGGGAAATTGAGCTTTTTGAGGGAATTGCTACAGTAGCTTGTGTTTTTAGTGAAAGTTTTGTTGTTATAAAGCTAAACCCAAGGGTCTATTATCTTTTGAATACACTAATGTTGCTAATGAAGATTGTGTGAAGTTTTGTATGAAGGAAAAATTTCAGGTGTAGAGAAAGAATGATGTAATAATATGAAGAATGGACAAAAGCTCAAGATTGGGGATGCCACTCTGGTGTCACCCCAAGAAATATCCAAGAGGTACAAGCGTCAAAGCTTGGGGATGCCCAAGGCATCCCCTTCTTCATCAATAAAATCTCAAGTCTTTCTAAACACTTCGTTTTTATTGTTTCATGCACTGTTGTGTTATTCTTAGAGCGTCTTAGTTTTTGTTTGCTTTGCTTAGTTTGTTTAGTTTGCTTGAATAAAGTAGTTTGGACCCCCCGTTCTCGCTGTGTTGTTTCAAATAAGTTGATTGGTGTTGGAAAGGAGTAGAAAGTTCCTGCTTGAATAGTGCAGGAGGAGCTTGCTTTGACTATGACTTAGAATTTAGCATGTCATGCTAGGTGTTATTTTGACCTTATGCTTAGTGATTATTGTTGTAGCATGACTTGTTCCAAACAATTGAGATTGCTTAGTGTGCCTTGAAAGAATCATGCGTTGTTTTAGCATACAAAAGCATAGTGTTGTGGTATTCTCCTTTGATGCTTTGTTTGGGTTGACTTGGCACATGCTCACACCATGTTATGACTATGAACAAGTCACCATATCCTCTATGATCATTTAGTTCTTGACTTGTAGTACCACTCTATGCTTTGATTAGTAATGTTTTGTTGCTCTGCATGATTATGGCCATTATTCCTCTCTTAGTTGGTTGCTACCAGTCTTTTGCTAGCCTCCACTTGTATGAGTAAGCTCCACTCATGCTTCCAACTCCCAAGAAACCAAGTCATTCCAAAGTGTCAACTATAAATTCCTATGCATGGTGTGTTACACCATTCCAAATATATTCTTGTTTTCATCAATCTTCCAATTAAAAAGTGTTTTGTTATGTGAAAACTTAGTGATTAAAGCTCTCACGAACTTGATGGCACACCTTATATTTATTGACCCTAACAAACTTGAACCATTATGTGATCTTTGTTGTATATGCTTGCACTTATACGTTGGAATTAGCAAAACCATGCTGTCATGGGGAACGTTTTCAACATTGCACTTGTACTTTGTACATGATACGTCGGAAACGTATTTACATTTTTTTATGCTCCATGCTTGTTTAGTATCTACTTTGCTTTGCTTTGTCTACACTTTGAGGTGTTTTTATATATATTTTGGAACTAACCTATTAACAAGTTGCCACAGTGCCAGTTGCCTATTTTCTTCTGTTTTTGGTTCCAGAAAGGCAGAAAATCAATATTCACGGAATTGGACGGGGCAAAAGCCAAAGCCAATATTTTACCACGAGGGACACGAGTCCAGAAGCCGAGATGGAGACGCGAACCAGGGCCACCACACCCCCCTGGGCGCGGGTAGGGTGTGGGGCCCCTGGCCTCCTCCCAGCCTCGCCTCTGCGCCTATAAGAAGCCCCCGATGCAGAAAACCTAAGTACCCGATCAATATTCCACGAAACCTTTTGTAGCCTCTGCCACCGTCGTCCCTAGATCGGGGGGATCTGAAGTTCTTCCCGGCACCCTGCCGGAGGGGAGATCATCCCGGAGACCTTCTCTCCGGTATGATGCGTGAGTAGTTCCACCTTGGACTATGGGTCCATGTAGTAGCTAGATGGTTGTATCTCCTCCTTTATGCTTTCATGTATAGATCTTGTGAGCTCTGTCCATGATCAAGATCTAATCTATTTGTAATCATGCCTGTTGTGTTTGCAGGGATATGATGGATATTGAGATTACTATGTCAGATTGATTAATGGTTTTGTCTTTATGATTCTATCATGTCTGTGTTGTTTGTGATCTTGCATGCTCTCCGTTGTTAGTAGCTATCTTGGACGAGTAGTTGCTAGTGACTCCAAGAGGGGGTATTTATGCTTGATAGTGGGTTCATGCCTCTAGTTTCCAAGGGAAGTGACAGAAATCTCTTCAGGTTTAGATGTGTTGTTGCTACTAGGGAGAAAACAATGGTCTCTTGTTTATGGAACAAGTGGATTGTTTACCTTACACATTTTGCTTAAAGCAGTTGTCTGTTGCTTGAAACTTAATACTGGAGGGGGTTCGGATGATAACCTGAAGGTGGAATTCTAGTCATAGATGCAGTTGGATGGCGGTCTATGTATATTGTTGTATTGCCCAATCGAATCTCATAGGATCTTTTTATCTAGTATTGCATTGTTATGCCTTGCTCAGTTCCTGTCAATTGCCCTACCGTAATTTGTTTACCCTTCATGCCATGTTGTTTATCTAAGGAGATCACCTCTAGTGAACTATGGACCTCGGTGCAATCTTTACCATTGATACATCTTCCACAGTTACTTGTTTACTTGATGCAAACCATTACCTTCCACACCATACGTTTAATCCTTTGTTATAGCAAACTGGTGAGCTTGACAACCTCACTGATTCGTTGGGGCAAAGTCTTGAGTTTGTGCTGTGCAGGTATCCGCGTTGCTTGCAACACCTGTGTGACGTTTCCTTCCTCCTACTGGTTCGATAACCTCGATTTCTTACTAAGGGAAAACTTGCTGCTGTGCTCATCACACCTTCCTCTTGGGGTTTCCAACGAAGCGTCCCACGACAAGTGTTGGGCGTCATCAAGATATTTTCTGGCGTCGTTGCCGGGGAGGCTAAGGACGTCTTCACTAGGGGAGTCCTTCACTTCCTTTCTCTTTACTTTGTTTTTAGTTTTCTTTGTTTTTGTGTTTGGTTTTGTTTGCCTCTGATGACCCACAACTATAGGGGATCGCAACAGTCTTCACGGGTAGTATTACACAATTTATTGATTCGAGACAAGGGGAGACAAAGAATACTTGCAAGCCTTAAAAACTGAGTTGTCAGTTCAACTGCACCTGGAAATAGTTCTTTCTCACAGAAGTTTATCAGTAGCAAAAGTTGGGTAGTAGCAACAGCAAAGCAACAGTAACAGCAACAACAACAGTGAAACATGAGCAATAGTAACAGTAACGGTAACAGTAGGATTCGAGTGCGGTAGGCATAGGTATGGATGGAAGGGTGTTGCATGGACGAGTCTAAACATGTAACTTCAAGACCTAGGGCATTGCAGATAAATAATAACAAGCATCCAAGTACTAAACAATCCTAGGAATGTGCTCTAAATATAGTCATACGTGCTCGCAATGAGAACTTGCACAACATCTTCTGTCCAGCCATCCCGTGGCAGCGGGGCCTCTAGGGAACTACTGGAAATTAAGGTGCTACTTTTAATAGAGCACCGGAGCAAAGCATTAACACTCCGTGAACACATGTGATCCTCACACCACGGTCATCCCCTCCGGTTGTCCCAATTATTGTCACTTTGGGGCCTTTGGATCCGGACAATGATATGTGTACACAACTTGCAGATAAGATCACAAACAATACTATCATAATGATTCAATAATAAGTTCATATCTGAGATCATGACACTCGGGCCCTAGTGACAAGCATTAAGCACAACAAGTTTCAACAAAGTCAAATAGCACTAATAGAGATACTAGGCATTATGCCCTAACAGATGTTATTCGATTACATGATAGAACTCATCCAATCCCTACCATCCCCAAGCCTACAACGGGGGATTACTCACTCATGGATGAGGGAAACATCGATGGTTGATGGAGATGCGTTGGTGATGATGATGGTGATGATCCTCTCCAAATTCCCCATCCCGGCAGGGTGCTAGAACGGAGTTTCTGGATCCGAATCTTGGTTTCTGGTTGCGGTGGCGGAGCGAAACTCTTTCTAGAAACCTATCGAATTTTTAGGTCGAAAGGAAACTTATAGGCGCAGAGGGAGGCCGAGGTGCACAGGTGGTGCACCCCTCAGGCGTGGCGATGGTGGGCCGCCTGGGGTGGGTGTGGGCCCCCAGGCCTCCTCTCCGTCTCGTCTTCTGGCTCCGTGGATTTTCTGGTGAAATATAATTTTTGGCATATTTTCTGGGATTTTCCTGATAGTTCATTTTCTGCACAAAAACAAGACACCAAGGTAATTCTGCGAAAAACAACGTCAGTCCATGTTAGTTGTATCCAAATCACACAAGTTTAGAGAACAACCAATAGCAAAGTGTTTGAGAAAGTAGATACGTTTTGGACGTATCAACTCCCCCCAAGCTTAGCTTATTGCTTGTCCTCAAGCAATTCAGTTGAAAACTGAGTGCGATAAAAGAACTTTCACGAACACTTTGCTTCATATGATGTATATATTCTCAGCACAGGAGTATATGCTTAGACAATTCATAATAAGAAGTATGCAACTAAGTCTACTCAATAGTCATTGCAAGCTATGAAGATAAAACCAACTCAATAATAATAAGTACCATGAAACATAAACATAAGCAACATTGCAATGCTCATAATAAGGTATGATAGAGTGGTATCTTGCTTGCCTTTGTTTGAAGAGCACAATATAAATTCCAAGGCACATCTGAAGTTCACATGAAGACTAGAAGTAAGGATATCAGAGATACAAGCATCAAAGTCATGGCATAATTAACCAAGTTTTGGAACAAACACAAGAATGACAACTATGCTCTCAAGAATGTGCTCATAGAATAAGTGGTGACTCAACAAGGTTGTGAAAACGGTTTTGTGAAGGTTTGAAAGGCTTCCCAATGCTGAAAGGAAGGTACTCATTAGCTTTGAGCTCGCATTGCCCCTATCATAGGAATCTTCATGTGGTTAAGGTGAAAGTGAGGTCCACTCTGAATCATATGCTTGATAGACCATAGACTGGAAATCCCAAGTCCCTTGAGTACGAGAGTGGCTCCGCATGCTACTCAACTTTGGTCACCTGAAAGTTCTTGTCATTGTAAATACATGGATATCATCGAGAACCGCCAACGGGGTACCCCTTGCACATGGTACAAGAGCTTTCCCATAACCAAAATGACAAGGCAAGCAGACAATGAGCATCTCAGCAATCTTTTTATTTACCATATGCATAGCTTTTTATTGAGGACGCTTCATAGATGCTCATTATGGTGATGCTGCAAGTTTCCACCATGATTAAGCATGGCTTAGGCTAGCGGCCCAGGCGTTTCTCTAACACAATGTATAAACTCCATGAATTCACAACCTCCCTTTTTATTTCACATCGTCGACATCCGTAAACAACAGATCAAGGAATCGACTGGATGAGATATCCAAAAAGTGTTGAAAGCGTTCCCAAGTGACGCAGTTCTGCGACTCGGTATATAATTAGCAAGCATATAACTTTCATGGACTAGTCACAATGGTTAAGAATTATTAAGCGCAAGGAATAAAGTGTGCCATCAAGTTCGTGAGAGCTTTACTAACTAACTTTCTCAAAACAGACAAACATTTTATTTTGGAAGAAAACACGGCATATGGAATATGCACTGAAATAGCAAATGATATTAATAGGTAGGTATGGTGGACACAACTGGCAATATTGGTTTTGGGGAGTTGGAAGCATAGGTAGAGCACGTACTCAGTGCAAGTGAAGGCTAGCAATAGAGAGCGAGCAACAAACGAGAGAACAATAGTTGTCATAATCTGTAGGGTTCGCAGCATAGAAAACAAAAAATTTCCTACGATGTGAACTATATACCAAGATCTATCTACTAGATACAAACAACGGGCGGATGTATATCCGTAGAGAACATACCCTTGAAGACCGACAAACGCGAGTTCAACTCGTGGTTGATGTAGACGACCTCTTGCCGATCTCAAGATCGAGAGGAAGTCCTAGCGCCAAATCAGCCGCATCCGTGCTCGCACACACGTTGAGGCACCGAGCAACCTCGCCTCCTCGCTCCAGCGATGCAGCGAAGCACAACTCTTTCTTGCCGAATAGCCACCGGGAACATGTATCTCGCTAGTCCGAGACCATGGGGAATAAATTCTAGAGGGGGAGAGAGATCCTTCACGAGGAGGTGTGAGAGACAAGTGAGGAGGGGGGCTCCTTTTATAGGAGGAGGGGGGGCACCCAAGGGGGTGGCCGCCGGCCATGGGGCTGCCCCCTCCCCTCCTTCATTCATGTGGGTGGACACTCCACTCACAAAATGCCCTTTAAAATCCCTCCACTCAAAAGTCCACTCAAATTCCCATTAAATTTCCACCAAATTTAATGCAAACTCTCATTAAATAAAACTCTTTTATTTTATTCAGAATTTTGTCAATTACTTTAATGAAAAACATTCACAAATAACCCCTTGCTAGAATTCTATTTCACATGCATAACCACTTTATGCAATTTCACCCGAAAACTTTGTTTGGTATCTAGTGAAATAAATTCCTGCTTGTTCATTCTTTTGGCATGAAACATTTGCTCCAATTGGATGTCGGTGTCTCTTAAGTGTGTCACCCTACGGTTCGTGAATAATGCGTACATGATCGAGACCCTCTCGGATCAATAATCGAAGCGGATCGGAGACCCATCGACTCCACACATTCAACGATGACTTTCCTGTGATCGTCGGAACCTTTTACGCTTGTATCTTAATCCCTTTGTTTCACGATATATTACATGCCCGAGATTCGATCATCGGTATCTCCATACCTAGTTTGATATCATTCCTGACATGAACTCTTTTCTCGTTCTGTGATATAACATTCTAGTGATCAAATCACTTGCTTGCAAGCTAATCAATGTGATATCACCGAGAGGGCCCAAAGTATATCTATCCGTCATCGGGATGAACAAATTCCTCTCGATCCATGAGCCTCAACATAACACTTTATTAGTTCTGAATCCATCTTTATAATCACCACATTACGGTGTGACGTTTGATGTTATCAAGAAACTCTTAGGTGTTAGTGATTGACATGATCTCATGGTCTAAGGATTAGGATTACTTCGTAAGTTGTTATAGCAGTATAAACTCAATGACTTTGATCGTAATGCTATACTTGGATGAATGTTCATCACACCATTACACTAATGTTGTGATCCGTTATTAACAACATCCAATGTCCATGATCGAAACCTTGATCATCTTGTTAATCAACGAGCTAGTTTATGAGAGAGGCATAACTAGGAACTTTCATTTGTTTATTAAACACACATGTATTAACGTTTCCGTATTAATACAATTATAGCATGCAAAATAAACATCTATCATATACTTGGAATACACATAATAAACACTTTATTATTGCCTCTCGGGGCATATTCCTTGATCTCCCACTTGCACTAGAGACAATAATCTAGTTACATAGTGATAAATCTAACGCCCATTGAGTTACGGTGTTGATCATGTTTTGCTCTAGGGAGATTTTTAGTCAACGGATCTGCTACATTGAGATCCGTATGTACTTTTACAAATCTTTATATCTCCATCCTTGACATGCTCATGGATGGAGTGAAACCGCGCTTAATATGCTTGGAATGCTTGTGAGACCTTGGCTCTTTGGCATTGGCAATGGCACCATTGTTGTCACAATAGATCACCATTGGGTCCAACGTTTGCCACCACTCCTAGTTCGGATATGAACTCCTTCATCCAAAGCGCTTCTGAGCCGCTTCAAGCGGCAACATATTCGGCCTCGTTGTTGATCCGCTACCACAGGTTTTTGGAGCTCCTCCAACTAACGCTCCGCCATTCATGAGAAATACGTATCCGGATTGAGACTTAGAGTCATCGGATCGGTGTCAAACTAAGCGTCGACATAACACTTAGCGGCGAGCTCTTCTTCACCTCCGTATACAAGAAACATATCCTTAGTTCTTCGTAAGTACTTAAGGATATTCTTGACCGCTATCCGATGTTCGAACACGGATCTGATTGGTACCTACTAGTCAAACTAATAGCATGTGCCACATCCGGTCTTGTACATAGCATGGCGTACATTATAGAGCTTATGGCTGAAGCATAGGGGACTTTGTCCATTATCTCTCTATCTTCCATGAGCCGGACTTTAAGTCTTACTCAATGTCGTGCCTTGCAACATAGGTAAGAACCCTTCTTACTTTCGTCCATTTTAAACTTCTTTAAAATCTTATCAAGGTATGTACTTTGCGATAGCCCTATTAGGCGCCTAGATCTATCTCTATAGATCTTTATGCCTAATATGTATGATGCTTCACCTAGGTCCTTCATTGACAATTTGCTGTTTAGATACCTTTTAACACTGTTTAAAGATCTATATCATTCCGATCAATAATATGTCATCCACATATAATATCAGAAATGCCACATTGCTCCCACTCACTTTCTTGTAAATACAAGCTTCTCCATAAGTTTGGACAAATCCAAACTCTTTGATCACCTCATCAAAGCGGAGATTCCAACTTCATGATGCTTGCTTCAATCCATAGATGGATCGCTGAAGCTTGCACACCTTGTTAGCATCCTTAGGATCAACAAAACCCTTTGGTTGTATCATATACAACTCTTCTTCAATATTACCATTGAGAAACGCGGTTTTGACATCCATCTGCCATATCTCATAATCGAAATATGCAGCAATTGCTAACATAATCCTAACTGACTTTAGCATCGCTACGGGAGAGAAAGTCTCATTGTAGTCAACTCCTTGAATTTGTCGAAACCCCTTTGCGACAAGTCGAGCTTTATAGACGGTCACATTACCATCAGCATCAGTTTTCCTTTTGAAAATCCATTTGTTCTCCACGGCCTTTCGGTCGTGAGGTAATTCCACCAAGTTCCAAACTTGATTTTCATACATGGATTCCATCTCGGATTTCATGGCTTCTAACCATTTGTTGGAATCCGGTCTCATCGCTTCTTCATACGTCGCAGGTCATCATTTTCATCAACCATGAAATTCATGACAGGATTTCCGTCTGTCGGAGCTGCAGCGTCTGTTTGACTGCGAGGTTGGTAGTACTCTCTTCGAGTTTCATGATCATTATCATTAGTTCCCTCTTCAGCAGTGGAGCCAACTCCGAAACAACTTCCGGCGCTCGCTACTCGCCATACTTTGAAGAGAAGGTTCCACAACCTCTTGAGTTCTACCTTCGACTACTCACACCTTTCGCGAAACTCTTTCTCTAGAAAGGATCCATTCTTAACAACAAAAACCTTGCCCTCGGATGCATGATAGAAGGAATACCCAATAGTTTCTTTAGGGTATCCTATGAAGACGCATTTTTCGCTTTGGGTTCGAGTTTATCGGTTGAAGTTTCTTCACATAAACATCGCATCCCCAAACTTTAAGAATGATGACTTAGGTTTGTTTCCAAACCATAATTCATCTGTGTCTTTTCAGCGGATTTAGATGGTGCACGATTTAAAGTGAATGCAGCGGTTTCTAGTGCATAACCCCAAAATGACAACGGCAAGTCCGTCGGAGACATCATAGATCGAACCATATCTAATAAAAATGCGATTACGACGTTCGACACACCATTTATTTGTGGTGTTCGGCGTGTGAGTTGTGAAACAATTCCACACTCTTTCATGTGAGTGCTAAACTCGTAACTTAGATACTCACCTCCACGGTCGGACCGTAGAAATTTGATCTTTCTATTACGATGATTTTCCACTTCATTCTGAAATTCCTTGAACTTTTCAAAGGTTTCAGACTTGTGTTTCATCAAGTAGATATAACCGTATCTACTCAAATCATCCGTGAAAGTAACAAAATAACGATATCCATCTCGCGCCGACACACTCATTGGACCACATACATCAGAATGTATGATTTCCAATAAATCTGTCGCCCGTTCCATTGAACCGGAAAACGGCGTTCTAGTCATCTTGCCCATAAGGCATGGCTCACATGTATCAAATGATTCATAATCAATTGATTCCAAAAGTCCATCCGAATGGAGCTTCTTCATGCGTTTAACGCCAATATGACCTAGACGGCAGTGCCACATATATGCGGATATATCATCATTAAGTTTAATCCTTTTAGCATCAACATTATGAATATGTGTAACATTATCATCGAGATCCAATAGAAATAAACCATTCATCATCGGTGCATGACCATAAAAGATTTCATTCATATAAATGGAACAACCATTGTTCTCGGATTTAAATGAATAACCCCTTCGCATCAAACACGATCCAGATACAATGTTCATGCTTAGTGCGGTGCACCGGATAACATTTATTCAAGTTTATAACTAATCCCGACGGTAAGTGGAGAGGCGGCGTTAAAGGCGATCACATCAACGCTTGATCCATTGCACACGCATCTTGACCTCACCTTGCTAGGTCGCTTGTTCGCAGCCCCGATTCGAGTTACAAATATTAGCAACGAACGGTATCAAATACCCGGTGCTCTGCGAGCACTAGTCAAGTACACATCAATAACATGTATATCATATATACCTTTGTTTGCCTTGCCGGCCTTCTTGTGCGCGAGATACTTGGGGCGATTGCGCTTCGATGGATCCTCTTACAATAGTAGCTTTTCGGAATCGGACTTAGGTCCAACTCGGGGTTTCTTTTCAGCGGGCAACAAGGCTTGCCGCCCACTTCCTTCCGTTTTCCTTCTTGTCTTTCTTGAAACCGGTGTTCCTATTGATCATCAACACTTGATGTTCCTTTTGATCTCCACTTCTGCAGTTTAAGCATTGTGAGCTCGGGAGAGACTTCTTCATGCCTTGCATATTATAGTTCATCACGAAGCTCTTATAGCTAGGTGGCGAGAGAACACGATGGATGCCTAAGTCAATGGGAATCGATATTCCCAAGGACACAAGCTTATTAGCGTAACCGACATCTTGAGTACATGCTCACTAACGGAGTTGTGCTCTTCCATCATGCAGCTAAAGAACTTTTACGAGCGTTGTAGCTCTCTACTGACATGTGTGTCGAAAATCATTTTCAACTCACCCATTGTATCAAATGCATTGTCGTTTTCAAAGCGCTTTGAGTTCGGCTCTAGCCCATACAATATGCCGCAATGAACTAAGTTGTGGTCCTCCCTGACAGTCGATAGACATTCTTCTCCTCGTCGGGGCATCATCAAAGGTGGGGGCCTAACGGCGCTTCTAGCACATATTGCTTTTGTGCGTGAGAGAGGAGAATCCTCAAATTCATGGCCCATTCGGTAAAGTTGCTACCGTTCGTTGCTAGTTTCTCTTTCTCCATGAACACATTGAAATTAAAAGCAGGTGGTGCCATCTACAACAGAATTTGTAAAGTTTAGACTAAGTGTATGATAGATTGAGTTCAACTAATCTATATTACGAATGAACTCCCACTCAAAAACGACATCCCTCGTGCCTTTTTGGTGATTACATGAACCAAATCCACTACACCAAGTCCGATCATCACGTGAGTCGGTATAGCTTCAAAGGCGAGCATCAAATGGGCATCATATCAACTATATGACTCATTCTTAACCTTTCGGTCCGTGTTCCGAGGCCATGTCTGTACATGCTAGGCTCGCCAAGTAAGAACCTTAGTATTCGCGTGTGTAACTGTTTTACACCCGAAATATGGTCGTGGATCCAAGAACACCCGATCATCACGTTCTTATCTTGATATTTAAATGAGGGATCATCTTATTATGCTAACAAAGCGCTAAACAAGCAATATAAGATGCTATCAAACATCATATGTTTATTAGTGAAATTATATGGTTCCCGCAGATGATCTCTATCATGTGCATCGTGGTATGATCACTATCATACCTATATGTGTAAATCCAAGGTCTATGGATTTTACACGCTATGTGTGTTGTAAGAGTATCATCTCATACTTCTACTTACAACACTACCATATTATAACACTAGCCTAGCAACAATCTAAACTAGACGCCTCTAATTTGTCCATTGCAAGTTTTACGTGGCTTAGGGCTTTCGAGATAGAACCGTTCTTACCTACAAACATGAACCACAACGAGGATAATCAAATTGTTGACAACTCGCTTGCAAAATAGATATTGACTATATTAGGAGAGACAGACACCCGCTAGCCACTTATGCAAACTATTTGCATGTCAAGCGTGGAACAGGTCTCATGTGCGAGGACATGTAAAGTTTGTCCGGGCCGCTTCATCCCACTATGCCACCAATATCCAAAATTACAACAAAGGAGCAACAACATGATCATCATCGCCCACATACTCATATGTGTACTACCCGTGTAAAGTATCTACGCATAGATCCGGCTCGATACCTTTGTAGGGTTCATGACATAGAAAACAAAATTTTCCTCGATGTTAACTATATACCAAGATCTATCTACTAGATACAAACAACGGCGGATGTATATCCGTAGAGAACATACCCTTGAAGACCGACAAAGCTTAACGAGTTCAACTCGTGGTTGATGTAGACGATCTCTTGCCGATCTCAAGATCGAGAGGAAGTCCTAGCGCCGCAAATCAGCAAGCATCCGTGCTCGCACACGTTTGAGCACCGAGCAACCTCCGCCTACTCGCTCCAGCGATGCAGTGAAGCACAACTCTTTCTTGTCGAATAGCCACCGGGAACATGTATCTCGCTAGTCCGAGACCATGGGGAATAAATTCTAGAGGGGGAGAGAGATCCTTCACGAGGAGGTGTGAGAGACAAGTGAGGAGGGGGGCTCCTTTTATAGGAGGGGGGCTCCCAAGGGGGTGGCTGCCGGCCATGGGGGCTGCCCCTCCCCTCCTTCATTCATGTGGGTGGACACTCCACTCACAAAATGCCCTTTAAAATCCCTCCACTCAAAAGTCCACTGAAATTCCCATTAAATTTCCACCAAATTTAATGCAAACTCTCATTAAATAAAACTCTTTTATTTTATTCAGAATTTTGTCAATTACTTTAATGACAAACATTCACAAATAACCCCTTGCTAGAATTCTATTTCACATGCATAACAAATTTATGCAATTTCAACCGAAACAGTTTCGGTGTCTAGTGAAATAAATTCCTGCGCTTGTTCATTCTTTCGGCATGAAACATTTGCTCCAATTGGATGTCGGTGTCTCTTAAGTGTGTCACCCTACGGTTCGTGAATAATGCGGACATGATCGAGACCCCTCTCGGATCAATAATCAGAAGCGGGATCGGAGACCCATCGACTCCACACATTCAACGATGACTTTCTTGTGATCGTCGGAACCTTTTACGCTAGTATCTTAATCCCTTTGTTTCACGATATATTACATGTCCGAGATTCGATCATCGGTATCTCCATACCTAGTTTGATCTCGTTACCGACATGCACTCTTTTCTCGTTCATGTGATATAACATTCTAGTGATCAAATCACTTGCTTGCAAGCTAATCAATGTGATATCACCGAGAGGGCCCAGAGTATATCTATCCGTCATCGGGATGAACAAATTCCTCTCGATCCATGAGCCTCAACATAACACTTTATTAGTTACGAGTCCATCTTTATAATCACCACATTACGGTGTGACGTTTGATGTTATCAAGAAACTCTTAGGTGTTAGTGATTGACATGATCTCATGGTATAAGGATTAGGATCACTTCGTAAGTTGTTATAGCAATATAAACTCAATGACTTTGATCGTAATGCTATACTTCGGATGAATGTTCATCACACCATTACACTAATGTTGTGATCCCGTTATTAACAACATCCAATGTCCATGATCAGGAAACCTTGATCATCTTGTTAATCAACGAGCTAGTTTATGAGAGAGGCATAACTAGGAACTTTCTGTTTGTTTATTAAACACACATGTATTAACGTTTCCGTATTAATACAATTATAGCATGCAAAATAAACATCTATCATATACTTGGAATACACATAATAAACACTTTATTATTGCCTCTCACGGCATATTCCCTTCATAATCATGCTTACAACAAAACAGGACTAACTATGGCATGAAAATGATACAAGAACTCTGAGGCAAAATAAATCATCGAGGCTTATGACTATTGATTAGTCATATGCATGCGTGAGCATGTGCCAAGTCGATTCACATGAACAGTCGGAGGAGGATACCACAATGTCATACCAAAGTATGAATAAAACAATGCAAGCAAACATTCATATGACATGCTACAAACTATTAGCAAGCTGGAGCTAATCATAGACAAGCAAGAACTACTAAGCATCCATAATGACATATACCTTACACAAACAGGCTAAACATGCTCACAATGATGAGTATATATACAAAAATGAAACAAATAGAGTTTGTTACCAGCCTCTTACGACACCTCTAGTTGTCTTAATCTTCATTATTGCCCTTCACTTGTCTGACTTGAATAATAAACATGAAACCAAAATCCACTGAGGACGGCTGAACCCTGCAAAGAACT
The DNA here is from genome assembly GCA_030063025.1 of Avena longiglumis. Classification (NCBI taxonomy): domain Eukaryota; kingdom Viridiplantae; phylum Streptophyta; class Magnoliopsida; order Poales; family Poaceae; genus Avena; species Avena longiglumis. The sequence goes on along the minus strand of CP125978.1, from coordinate 17,290,835 downwards.
CACAAAACCAAAGAAGAAGAACAAATATTTTTGGTGTTTTCAATTTTTTTTAGAAACAAGCAAACAAAGAAAAACCAAACAAAAACAAAGCAAAATCTTCTTGGATTTTTCTTTTAAGGAAAACCAAAGCAAAGAAACAAAGAAACAAACCAAGAGAAACAATGATTTGTTTGGTATTTTTGGGTTTTTAGAAAGAAGCAATAAAAACCAAAAATAAAGCGAAACAATGGATATACAAAGAACCGACCGAACATGATATATAGATGAGTGTGATGTCGGTATACCTCCCCCAAGCTTAGGTGGGGCTCAATAACGTGGATAATACCCCCATGCTGGTGGGTCATCATAGGAATGATCATGGTCAGGCACCTGCTGGTATGCTGGTGGGTCATCATACGAAGAATAAGGCGTGCCCCAATCAAATGAGGCATGCTGGTATGAAGACTCTCCCAAGTTGGAGGGCTGAACCGAATTGTCTTCGGCATTCTCTTCAACATTCTCCCCTTGCTGGGAGAATTCCCCCAAATAAGTGTCAACCTCCTCCTTCGTAAGCGACCATCCTTGCCTGTTATCAAAATTAAACAAAGCAGGTGCAGGCAAATAAACTATTTTCTCAGTCCTACCCTTTCTCCGACCTTGTTGGGCAAAAGATAATTCATATGGTAAACTTCTCACATTATCCCCCAAGGAAACAAAACCATGCTGAATCATGGATTCAATATCAAGCCTCTCTATGGGGAACTGAAAATCTGAAAAATGAGGCTTCCTTGCTGAAATTTTTAGACAACCATCAAACCAAGTGATTTCTAAGTTGATAGATGATGAGAAACTACTATAGGAACTTGCTAGAGAACTCATGCATCAAAACAAAGTTTATAAGCAAAGAACAAGCATGCAAGCTTAAACAACCTGTCACCTATAGCAGCAAAATACTCAAGATACAATCTACCAATCACAACTCTAATTGGACAAGTGGAGGAGGCACATACCAAGGAACAATCCCTCCAAAAATCAGCACTTGAGATGGGCTGAATAAGGAGATCGAAAATCGCGAGCAAGAATAGCAATAACTCAAGCTTAAGAAAGTTTTCCGGTGTTTTTTGAGAGATAGAAAGAACATGGCTTTGAGGAGGCAGCCTGGAGGGGCCCAGGTGGGCCAGACCCCTAGGCGCCGCCACCTGGTAGGCCGCGCCTACCATAGGTGTGGTGGCCTGGGGTGTCCCCCTAGGTCACTTCAGGTGCCTCTCTGCCCCTTTTTTCGAGGAAAAATTTATTTTGAATTTTCTGGGATTTTTCAGGAAACTTTATTTTTGGCCAATTTTTAGGGTATGAAAATTGATTTTCTCACAGAAACAGTTTTTTCAGAAGAAGCAAAAGCAAACCAAAAGCAAAACTACAGGAGCTCTAAGAAACTCAAACAAGCAAACAACTAGCAAAACTAAAGCTAAAGCAAAGACTAGGAAGGAGAAAGGAAAAAGAAAGCAATTATAACCACAGTGGAAACATTATTTTCTTCATTAAAATCCTTCTGTTAACAAGGTTGATCAAGTCTTGTTACCAAAACAATCTTATATGAAACAAAACTTTTCATTTCACAAGATGATTATGTTACCTCATACTTGATAGCAATGGTCCCAAATATAATAGTTTCAAAATTTTCTTGTGGAATGGGACAATATATTTCTCCAACCTTGATGCTCTCAATATTTTCAATGGAATTTAGGCAATAGCTCTTAACAACCTTCTTGGGTAAATAGACAATGTGCTCTTTGTCATTAATATTAAATGTTACTTTCCCTTGATTTCAATTGATGACAACACCTGCAGTATTAAGAAAAGGTCTCCCAAGAATAATAGACATATTATCATCTTCGGGCATTTCAAGCACAACAAAATCAGTTAAGACCATGCAATTATGAGCAACTTGAATAGGAACATCCTCACATATACGAACAGGAATAGTAGTTGACTTATCAGCCATTTCCAAAGAAATATCAGTTGGTATCAACTTTTCTAGCTGGAGTCTATTGTAGAGAGAAAAAAGGCATAACACTAACTCCAGCTCCCAAATCACATAAAGAAGTTCTAACATAATTATTCTTAATAGAGCAAGGAATAGTTGGTATACCTAGATCACCAAGTTTCTTTGGAACCTTACCATTGAAGAAATAATTAGCAAGTAGAGTAGAAATCTCCTCATTAGGAATCTTCCTTTTATTAGAGACAATATCCTTCATATACTTTGAATAAGGAGGCAACTTAATTGCATCAGTCAAAGGAATTTGCAAGAATAAAGGTTTCATCCACTCACAAAACTTGTTGTAGTGTTCCTCCTCCTTTGACCTGTGTTTCTTACCTAGAAAAGGCATAGGTTTCTGCACCCAAGGTTCTCTCTCTTTACCATGTTTATTAGCAATAAAATCTTCCTTTTTGTACCTAGTGTTCTTAGTGTACTTCTCAAGTTCTTGTTATCGCCATATTTTGGCCTAAGATGGGGATGGGCCGTGATCAAGATGGGCTTAGAAGATACATATATTCAACGTGTTGTTGGATCGGCCTAGTACGTGGATTTGGGCTGAATTGCCCGTGTATCTTGTATCTTAGTAGGATTCGTATTTGTTTAGGTTTCGTTTATGTTTAGATAAAGATAGAGTTGTAGAGTTATTCCAAACGTAGAGAGTCTCCGGACTATAAATATGTACTTAGGGTTATTGAGAAAAAGAGGACAATCACGTTCACAACAAACACAATCTCGGCGCATCGCCACCCCTTGTTCTAGGGTTTTCTCGGTAGTAAGTGCCATCTTGCCTAGATCGCATCTTGCGATCTAGGCGATATTTCTATCGTTATCCGGTGTTACTCGTACTAAGCCTTGTTGATGGCGAGTAACACCTTTACCTAGATTTGTTAGAGCTAGCATCGATGCTTTTACTATGATTGCTTATTTATGCTATCTCTAGCTATCTCGCCGTCTTTGCACCGTCTCCCGGGTGTAAAGGTGGCATCTTGCTTGATTGCTGCTTAAGTCGATTTGATCTGTTATAGTTGTGCCTTGTTCATCAAGGTTTAGTTTGATATCTACGTGGTTAGGCCTCACAAACGGGTTGAACGATCCGGTAATACGTAAGGTATGGTTTATTGATCTTAGAGGGATGTTTAGGAATTGACGTTATGTTGGTTTTTAGGCCTTCTCTAGGATCGGTTTTCTACTATTTTTCGTATCTATTAGGCTCAACTACGCGTGGGACGTTCCGGTTGCGTGGTGAAAACGTTAAACTATCGTAGATCGATTTAACTTGTAGTAATTAAGCAAAACCCCATGTTATCATAGATCCAATGCAAAGCCATGGGGACAATCGGCTCTGAAAGCCGATTTACAGGGAAACCTGGGAGCCGATCACGGCTCGAATTTTACGTATACTTGTTTACCATGCAGGAAACCAATCGGAACAATCCATCACCTTCCTGACCAGGTATAGGTCAGGTGGCACGCCCTCGAACCAAGGCAGACGGCGTGCGTGCGGAAGATTCTTGGGACGTCGGCCGAGGGACCAGGGCCCACCGCTGCCTGGGAGCCTCCGGCTCTTCGTGTTGCTCATCACCGCCCGCCGATGAGTTTTGATCGGCAACACATTACAGCGCCGGTGGGACTTTCAACAACATCTACATCAATGTCCGACGCTACGATGGAGAACAGGCCGGTCACGTACGACGAGCTTCCTGCGGAGCACAAAGCGAAGTATGACGAGATCAAAGGGCTCTTCGAAGCCGACCTCATCGACTCTTTCGAGAGGACCCGTTCGCGTGGCATCAGGTGGAAGGGATTCTCCCCTGAGGGTGCCCTCGATGAAGTGGATCTGTCTGTTCCTTCAGAGGAACGATCCAGGGCTCTACGACAGGAGGTCAACTACATGGTGGCTCATTCTCTACACCGCCACTCTGAGAGCCTGGTGAACGCATTCGAGCGGGTCGCGGTTCGCGTGGTCCAGGAGATCATGAAACATCAGTACTCTCCGTCGGGGCCCACTTTAGGGACCCACCAAGGAGAAAGACCGCTCCACACCAGGCCGCAACTGTCATTCACACTCGCGGCTCAGGCCGCCAGATCAGCGGCATATATTGTCTACAGGGCGAGGCGATCCAGTGATTGCCAATTCTGTTGAGCCACCCAAAGAGATCCCGCATGGGTACGTATGTGCCTACGTGCGGACTGCAACAACTTGGCGCACCAGCGGATCGCAGCTGCAGGAGTGTCCGCGAGGATTCCTCTGCAGGGTCTTGAGGGCGGCGTTCTGGAGCAACGATGTCAGGATGGACAGCGACAAGCGGCGTGGCCAAGTATGCCATGGAACAAGCCATGAGAGTCTAGCCCTGCAGCTCAAGCGATGGATCAAATCACTACCATCTGAGAGATCGGTTCGGCCGTGCGAAAAGACGCACCATCGGCTACTCAAAGCCGTACCAACGAGTTTGACCTGATTCCACTACCACCCAAATATAAGCTCCCCGAGTTCTCAAGATTCAGCGGATCGGAGGGTCAAGCTCGATCGAAAACGTGGCCGATACACAGCACAGCTAGGCATGATTTCGACATCGGATCAAATGCGCGTAAGATTCTTTGCACAATCTCTAACAGACCAGCCTTTGGGTGGTACACCTCGCCACCACGATTCAATTCGCACCTGGAAACAACTAGAAGAACAGTTCCACATCCAATACCATTCGGAAGCTACCGAGGCTGGCATTGCGGACTGGCGCAGAAATCTGACGAAGCGGGAAATCAGCGAATACATCCAGCGCTTCAGACCATCAAGAACAGATGTTACTCGGCTCGTTTAAGCGAGAAGGAAGCAATCGAATGGCGATATCGGGCCTCTCGGCACCCATCAAGGGCGTGGCATTCGGGTAGAATACAACTCATTGGCGCACATGGCCCGGCGATGTATGAGCAGCGCCACCACAGGCTGTACCAAGACAAATTCAGACGTCCGATAAGCACGGTCGATGCGAAGAGGAAGATCCTACGCAGGACCAGGAGGTGGCCGTGGTGAATGGGCTCGGGGGCGATCCTGTGGCCTGTAAATGGGTGAAACAGCGAGGGCCTGCGAGAGGTTCGACTTCGATGTGAGCAAAGCTGAGCGGATATTCGATCTCTGCTGAAGGAGAAGCGGTGAGGTTGCCCGAAGGTCACAAAATCCCCTCGGCCGGAGATGAATGGGAGACCATCGCAAGTGGCATCATTCGTTCACTCACCCCAACGAGTGCAAGGAGCTTCGCCGCCAAATCCGGATGGCTATAGAACAAGGCCGTCGATCCTCGGCGATTCGCCATGAAAGTGGACACGAACCCGTTCCCGGTGTCAACATGATAGCTCGATCGCTCCAGAGACGTCAAGCTGGACTTTTCGTTCGGTGTCAACATGGCTGGGTCAGGCACCACCATGACACGCGTGCGGTGAGGCGATCACCCTCGGGGCCAAGAAGAGAGAAGGCTGGTCCACGCGACCGGCCCGGCCACGATAACGGGCGACACTTAACAGAGGAACAAGTGAGGAGAGTGCGATATCAGAAGCCACATTCCACGCATCTCCTTAATAAGTATGAGCGCCAGTATGACCAACGTCGCCAGCACGACAGAGACAACGGACGATATGAGCACCTGGCTAGGGGGCCGTCGAAAGAGAAGGAAGGCGCAGACAAACATTGGGATTGCCCCTTTTTCAAGCATTGCTGGGACGTGGGAATGAGCCGATTGCCCACAGCCGACAACTGCCCAGAATGTGGACAACGAAAGAAGGGCACGAGGCCAGTGTCAGTGTTCGAACGTTTAGGACCTCCCCAACCTCAGAGCCGTCCTAAGGAGTCCGCTCGAGCGAAGGGCCTTGATAGGCCCAGGTATGATAAAGAAGAAGACAGGTTTCACCGTCCAAGGTGGTGCCGATGAACTCGAGACACACCGAGCGTAGAGTGCAACGCTGCGTAACAGAAGAGGGTGAGCGCGTATCTCCACGCTAAAGAAAGCACGGCTGATCTGGCCGTCAAAATAAGCGATCTCTGAGACGGAGGGCGCGACAAGGAAAGAGTGGCGACCAAGCCAATAAAAGCCGATGCAGGCATCGGTAGCCTGGCTATGGTGTTCGTGCTCCGTGAGTTCTGCGCGCCACGAACCAATGTGCTACCAGTGGCACAACTTGACTGCGGCCCACGGCCGGTTATCTTCGAGAAGCCACGTGAGAAGGGTTACAAACATCTGAAAGCGCTGTACCTGCGGGGCTACATCAATGGACAACCCGTCAGCAAGATGTTGGTGGACACCGGAGCGGCAGTTAACATCATGCCATACTCCATGCTACGATGTTTGGGGCGCTCCATGCAGACTGATCAAAACCAACGTCACGCTAAGTGACTTCAGCGGCCGTCGGAAACTCAAGGCGTTCTAAGCGTGGATCGACCGTGGGCAGAAAACCATACCCACGTCTTTCTTCGTCGTGAACAGCAAAAGTACCTCGCCGTCTTGCTAGGAAGGATTGGATCCACGCTAATCTGCATCCCATCCACGATTCACGATGCGTACGATGGGGCGGGGATGAAGTGGAGGTCGTCCATGCGATTCTATCGAGGTTTCCACCTGGCATGAACATCCGGGAAGCGGAAGACCAAGAGCCGATCTCGGAATCAATCTAGCGGCTGCGGCGTATTGAAGCTACAAAAAGCGGGGTGAGGCTGGTCTTATCCACGGCCTTACAGTAGAAAAGCCCACGATCATCAGGTATGCGGCCGATCCCTGCGATCGGTCACAAAAAATAAAAAGCAGCGATCATACGACAAGCAGTGCATGTAGTCGTAGCAGAGAGATACTCCGCCACTGTAAAATAATAAGGTGTAAACCGTCCTTGGCATACGCAAGCAAGAAGGGGGCCGATTCAGGCGATCGGCCCAAATTATTTTTGTTGTCCTTATCCATCGTTTTCCCTGTGTTTAGCATCGATTTGACAGGTGATGGAAAGCTAGGGTATGGGTTTACATCGGCTGATGAGCTAGAAGAGATCGACATTGGTCCTGGGGATAAGCCACGACCAACATTTATCAGCAGAAAGTTAGAGCCAAGTCTGCGGGAACCGATGATAGCCCTGTTGAAACAATATCCAGATTGCTTTGCATGGGACTACACAGAGATGCCTGGGTTGGACAGGAGCATCATCGAGCATCGGCTCCCGCTCAAAAAAGGATTTCGGCCATTTCAACAGCGAGCACGACAAATGAAGGCCGAAATTTTGGAAGAAGTCAAGAAAGAGGTCGAGAGAATCTTTGACCAAGTTGATCGGACCATGCGGTATCTTGAATGGATTTCTAGCATCGTGCTGAGAGAAGAAGGGCGGTCAATGGCGTGTTGCTATAGATTTTCGAGATCTCAAGAGCTACCCCAAAGGATGAATATCCTATGCGGTGGCGAAACATTGATCAATGCAGCACTGGTCATAAAATTTTGAGCTTCATGGACGGCAATGCGGGTACAACCAGATCTTCATGGCTCCGGAAGACATACACAAGACGCATTGAGTCCTGTGGTCCGTGGGGTTGTTTGAATATGTAGTCATGACGTTTGGACTGAAAAATGCCGGCACAACGTATCAAAGGGCCATGAATTATATCTTCCATGATCTGATCGGCAAACTGGTGGAAATCTACATCGATGACGTGGTGGTCAAGTCTGCCGCTTCAAGCAAGGGCACTTGGGCGATCTGCAGCGTCTGGACCGAACAAGAAAGTTTGGCTGAGGATGAATCCAAAGAAGTGCGCCTTGAGTGACGGCGGTCAGTTCTTGGGTTTCTTGGTCCATGAGCGGAATTGAGATCGGCTGAAAAGTCGAGGCGGTCACGAACAATGAAGCCACCCACTACAAAGAAAGAGCTACATCTCTCATTGGCAAGATCAACCGTCGACGATTCATCTCTAACCTGTCGGGAAGGATAGAGCCATTCATGGGGCTCGTAAAAATTAAAGCGATGAGGAATTCCGGGGGCGAGAACAACAACGGGCCTTGACGAGATCAAGGAATATCGACAAAGCGCCGGTGTTAGTTCCACCCGCCGGACAAACCGTTCTACATTTACTTGTCGATGGTGACACGTCCATCGCCTCGATGGTAGTACAAGTGCATGATGGGCTAGGCGAGTCGTATTCTACATAAGCGAGGAGGATCTTTGGATGCGGAGACGGTATCCGAGATATCGACAAGTTATGCCTATGTTTGTTTTTTACATGCACCAAGCTCGCCACATTTTGCTATCCGCGAGGTCATCATCATATGCAAGTCGACGTCATCAAGCACATGCTATCGGCTCCTATGTTAAAAGGCCGATTAGGCAAATGGATGTTTGCATTATCGAGTTTGACATCCGGTATCGGCTAAAAGCTGTTAAGGGACAATGGCTGATCTTATTGCCGAGAGGATCAATACTAACATAGCAGCACTGTCCATAAAAGCATGGGCTATGTTTTTCGACGGATCAGTTTGTGACGATGGCTGCGGCATCGGCATTTTCCTCGTGTCGCCCCGGGGGGCAACATTTTCCTTCTCCATCAGTTGTCTACCTCTCCCACTAACAATGTAGGCAGTCGAGGCAATACGCAGGGATGGAGTTACTCGATCTTGGAGCGAAGCGGTGGAAATTTTGGAGACTCCAAGTTGGTGATTTCCCAGCTCACGGAGGACTACAAGTGAGGCGAGTCCCTTTTCCCATTATGGCTGCCTTTGAGCTGATGACGCAATTCCGGTACATCAACTTCACTTGGATCCACGCTTGCGCAATCGAGGCAAATGATCTTGCAGATAGCTTCCGGATACGGGATATGGTAGAGGAGCCGATGTCAGTGCAGTTCCTAGAAGCGGCATGGAGCCGATATCTTCAATTACTTGAAAGATTAAACGGGGCACCTAAACGGATAAGGTACAAAGCCATGAAATGCGTGCTTATTGGGGATGACATGTTTCTGAGGACTCTGGAAGGGCTATTGCTCAAATGCACAGGGACGGCCGAGGCCAATCAGCTACATGAGGTACGAAGGAGCTGTGGAACTCACCAATCGGCTCATAAGATGAAGTGGTTGATCGGCGATCGGGGTTTTATTGGCCCACTATGCTTGAGGACTGTTTCAACTACTACAAAGGGTGTCAAGCATGTCGAAATTTGGAAAAATCCGGATGGTACCGCATCGACAATGAATCCCATCATCAAACCTTGGCCATTCGAGGTTGGGGCATGGACATGATCGGCAAGATCAATCCTCCATCAAGCAAAGGCCATATGTGGATCTTGGCCATCACAGTTATTTTACCAAGTGGGTGGAAGCTGTCCCTATGAAGTCGATAAGTTCGAAGATGTCATAAATTTCGTGAAAGAGCACGTCATTCATAGGTTTGGGATTCCCAGACTATCACAACCGATGGAGGTTCGGTTTTGTTTCTCACGAATTGAAAGTTACGTGAAGACGAGGATTAAAGCTGCTACGCGTCTCCGTACTACGCTCAAGCAAATGGGCAAGCCGAGGCGTCAACGAGTCTTATCAAGCTGATCAAGAGGAAAATCGATGAACACCGAGGCGTTGGCATGAGGTTTTATCGAAGCTTTATGGGCTTATCGCATGTCGTGTCATGGGCGATAAAAACCTCTCCGTACCATCTGGTCTATGGGCAAAAGCCGTATTGCCTTGGGAAATTACGATGGATCGAGGCGTGTTACTTTTCGAATGAGCTAACGATCAAGAATATGCAACTTTGATGAGTGGCGTGGAAGATGTGGTGAGCTTAGGCTGTGGTCGCTGAGAAAATAAAGAGAACAAGGCTAAAGTAGCTCGTGCCTACAACAAGAAGGTGAAGCCAAAGGAGTTCCACGTTGGAGATCTGGTGTGGGAAGCTGTGTTGCCCTTGGGTACTAAGGACGACATATGGTAAATGGTCTCCAAAGCGGCATGGGCGTACAAGGTCGACCAAGTTCTAAAGGGAACGATACATGCTTGGCGGTTGGATGGAGTAAAGTTCGATGGCGATCAATGGCCGACATCTCAAGAAGTATTTTCCAAGCATGTGGGATATGGGACAATAAAAACTTGAGGGCGATCACGAGAGATCGGCTAAGTCGATTGGCGATAAATATGGGGGCCGATGTTGAAAATCGGCCGAATAAAAAAAATGCTTTGAGGGCATGGAGAGCGTCAGCACGGAACTCAGTTATCTCAACTTCGTCGTCATCATCCTTGCTGGTCGATAGTTGTTCGTTCAGGGCACGTTTTTCGATGGGCGATGGAGGTTTGGTTACCGTTTCAGACCAAGAACTAGCCGTTGTGATTCAATTGAGGGTGGACCCTGTCAAACGTTTTTTTAGAAGGAGCCGATGGGTGGTCATCGGCTTTGTGCAAATTGACCTGTTTGGAAAGAGCCGATACCGTGTCATCGGCTTATGGAACATCGACCTGTTTCGGTTATTGGCAGAATTAAAGCAAAAAGGAGCAGCATTTGGGAAACAAAGTTTTCATTCATTCGGAAGGGCATTGCTTACAAGATTCGATTACAAAAGGGGCCTGCTAATGCTCGGCCATTGCTACTAAGTCCTAATCGAAGCCGAGGTAAATCATTCTGCCGCCGCCGTCTTCCTCGCTTTCTTGGCCTTTGCCGTCTTCGCTACTCTTGAGGAAGCGGTAGGGGCCTCCTTGTCCTCGTCTTCGTCGTCGTAGTCTTGACCCGGAAGTACCTCACGGCTGGTACTCCTCGGAGGGGTCCTCCTCCTCTTCTTCTTCCTCTTCTTGAGGAGTCGCCATCCAGGACATGGCGTCGTCGGCTGCTGTCGCCTCCAGCTCCCGTCGAGGCGGAGGTTCTCTTCGCCGTCTGTCGGGGCGCGTCGTCCTCGACCAGACGGCAAAGTCAACCCTCTCGTCCCACCATTGTGGGCGAGAGTGTTATCATTGTCGGCGGGTGCTCTCGAGTCGTTCGCATGTCCTTGAGGCTATTGGAGGCGTGGGAGGAGAGATCGGAGGAAGCAGGGGAGTCCATGGCAAGAAAGAGGGTTTTTTCCGGCGGAGAAAGAGGGTTTTTTGGCTACGGGAGAAGATGGGGACTGTGAACTGTTCAGGCGGATTTAAATAAAGAGGAATAGTGAAAGCGGTTCAATGCCATAGCAGTTTCCCAGTTATTTGCCAAAATCGTCAAATCATGCCTTTGCGGAGGAGTTGAGAAGACAGGCATCATGATGAAGGGGTGGCGTGCGATCCTTACGCCACGCAGCGTTTTGGCGTCTGGCGTGGCGATAAAAAAACCGGAGAAGGAAAAAACACACAGAGTGGTTTTGGAATTATCATTGCCAAAACCAGGGGGGCATGTGTTATCGCCATATTTTGGCCTAAGATGGGGATGGGCCGTGATCAAGATGGGCTTAGAAGATACATATATTCAACGTGTTGTTGGATCGGCCTAGTACGTGGATTTGGGCTGAATTGCCGTGTATCTTGTATCTTAGTAGGATTCGTATTTGTTTAGGTTTCGTTTATGTTTAGATAAAGATAGAGTTGTAGAGTTATTCCAAACGTAGAGAGTCTCCGGACTATAAATATGTACTTAGGGTTATTGAGAAAAAGAGGACAATCACGTTCACAACAAACACAATCTTGGCGCCATACCCCTTGTTCTAGGGTTTTCTCGGGTAAGTGCCATGTGCCTAGATCGCATCTTGCGATCTAGGCGATTTACTATCGTTATCCGGTGTTACTCGTACTAAGCCTTGTTGATGGCGAGTAACACCTTTACCACAGATTTGTTAGAGCTAGCATCGATGCTTTTACTATGATTGCTTATTTATGCTATCTCTAGCTATCTCGCCGTCTTTGCACCGTCTCCCGGGTGTAAAGGTGGCATCTTGATTCTTGCTTAAGTCGATTTGATCTGTTATAGTTGTGCCTTGTTCATCAAGGTTTAGTTTGATATCTACGTGGTTAGGCCTCACAAAGCGGGTTGAACGATCCGTGTCGTAAGGTATGGTTTATTGATCTTAGAGGATGTTTCCGGAATTGACGTTATGTTGGTTTTAGGCCTTCTCTAGGATCGGTTTTCTACTATCTTTCGTATCTATTAGGCTCAACTACGCGTGGGACGTTCCGGTTGCGTGGTGAAAACGTTAAACTATCGTAGATCGATTTAACTTGTAGTAATTAAGCAAAACCCCATGTTATCATAGATCCAATGCAAAGCCATGGGGACAATCGGCTCTGAAAGCCGATTTACAGGGAAACCTGGGAGCCGATCACGGCTCGAATTTTACGTATACTTGTTTACCGTGCAGGAAACCAATCGGAACAATCCATCACCTTCCTGACCAGGTATAGGTCAGGTGGCACATCTCGAACCAAGACAGGACGCGTGCGTGCCGGAAGATTTGCGGGACGTCGACCGAGGGACCAGGGCCCACCAGCCGCTCTGGGAGCCTCCCGGCTCTTCGTGTTGCTCATCACTGCCCGCCAGTGAGTTTTGATCGGCAACAGTTCTTCCTCACCTTCCTCCTTATCAGGAGACTCATTTTAATCTCAGTTTCAGCATTAGAGACATATATACTATTATGATCTATAGCAGGTTCAAGTGGTTCCTCAACTATCTTATGTTTCTTTTTCTTTCTCTTACGAGGACTACCACTATCTTCGCCTCGTTGAGAAACCTGCTCAATTCTTTTAGGGTGTCCTTCAGGATATAAAGGATCTTGAGTAGCTATACCACTCCTAGTTCTAATTCCATAAGCATGTTTATTTCCTGAAGCATTAACTAGCATATCCTTTTGTACCTTAGCAAGTTGACCAAGTTGACTTTGAACCATTTGGAAGTGTTTACAAAGCATTTTAATATCATTAGAAGTTCTTTCCACAATATCTTTCAACTCATGGATAGCTCTAGAGTTTTCCAATAAATGATTCTAAACTTGTTTATTAAAATACCCTTGCTTAACAATAAAAGTGTCAAGTTCCTCTAAACATTGATCAGGAGGCTTACCATAAGGAATATCACCTTCATCAAAGTGTTGGAGAGAGTGTACCTCAATAGTAGATGAGTGGGGAATTGGCTTACATAATTCTTCTATAGGAGGTAGATTCTTCACATCTTCAGCTCTAATACCGTTCTCCTTTAGACACTTCTTAGCTTCCTTCGTCACTTCATCATTTAATGCAATAAATCCCCTCTTCTTTGTTGGTGGTGTTGGAATTGGTTCAGGAGTAATAGGCTCAGGTGCATTCAGTTGAAGTCCAATCATCATAATTCTTGCTTATCTTAGCCATTAATTCTTCAAAGTCGTAGGATTTCTTTTCCTGAAAACACAATCAGCAAAGCTATCTAGGTAGGTCCTAGAATCATCAGTTAGTCCATTATAATAAATATCAAGAAGCTCATTCTTAGGTAATGGACATCCAGGATGTGCATGAATCAAGCACAGAACCTTGTCCATGACTCAGACAATTTCTCTTCTTCTCCCTGTTTAAAATCAAAAAGTCTCTACAAAGCAGCATGTCTAGCACTGGGAGGAAAATATTTCTGGAAGAAAGAAGCAATCAAGCAATCAGGGCTATCAATGGAACCAGGAGGTAATCTATTAAACCAAGCCTTAGCTTCTCCTTGTAGTGAAAAAGGGAAGATCTTAGCAACAAAGTACTTGTGCATCTTAAAATCATCAGAGAATAAAGCACTCATAGTAGAAAGCTCATTCATATGAGCCACAACACTCTCATTTTCAGTCCCACAAAAAGGTTCTTTCTCAACAATATCTAAATAAGAGAAATCAAGAGAGAAATCATAATCTTCATCTTTAATATCTATGGGATAAATGGTAAACTTAGGATCAGAGGACAACTTAGGCATAATAGTACGTCTAGCAAGGAGACTCTTAATAGCACTAGTACCATGTGTGTTTCGACACTCTTCAACAAAATCATCAGTGAACTCAATGTAACCATCATTAATATCATTACTCTCACCAGCCTCAGGTGAGCTAACAGGTGTAACAGTGTCTTCCCTAGGAGTTTTGGTATTTCCTAGACCAGCCATAGTAGCATCTAGAAAAGGACCTAATGAACCACTCGCATCAAGCACAGTAGAAGTAACATCATGAGTATCAAAAGCAGTTTCAGACTCAGCAGTAGTAGCAGTGTGTGTAGCATGTGTATGTGGTGGTGGTGTAACAAGCTTACTTATAACAGACGGTGAATCAAGAGCAGCAGAGGTGTTTAGGATTGTACCTCTTCTTGTAGTGGATGGTAAAATAGGGAACTTTCCATCACGAGACTTCCCCATGATGAAAGGAGTAACAGTGAACAATAATAGATCCAAGTGAACTTACAAATAAAGCTATGATCCCCGGCAACGGCGCCAGAAAATAGTCTTGATGACCCACAAGTATAGGGATCATAGCAGTCTTGCAGTAGTATTACCCAATTTATTGATTCGACACAAGGAGCCAAAGAATACTTGCAAGCCTTAACAAGCGAGTTGCGTTCATTTGCACCTAGAAATAGTTCTTGCTCACGAAGTTTATTAGTAGCAATAGTTTGGTAGTAGCAATGATAACAACAACAGTGAAAGCAGGAGCAATAATGCTTGATAGCAGTAGGATTCGAGTCACGGTAGGCATAGGGATGGATGGGAGGCGTTGCATGGGCGAGTCTAAACATGTAACTTTAAGACCTAGGGCATTACGGATAAATAATAACAAGCATCCAAGTACTAAACAATCCTATGCATGTGCTCCAAATATAGTCATATGTGCTCATAATGAGAACTTGCAGAACATCTTCTGTCCAGCCAGCCCGTGGCAGCGGGGCCTCTAGGGAACTACTGGCAATTAAGGTTATCCTTTTAATAGAGCACCAGAGCAAAGCATTAACACTCCGTGAACACATGTGATCCTCACACCACGGCCATCCCCTCCGGTTGTCCCAATTATTGTCACTTTGGGGCCTTTGGATCCGGACAATGATATGTGTACACAACTTGCAGATAAGATCACAAACAATACTATCATAATTATTCAATAATAAGTTCATATCTGAGATCATGGCACTCGGGCCCTAGTCACAAGAATTAAGCACAACAAGTTGCAACAAAGTCAAATAGCACTAATAGAGATACTAGGCACTATGCCCTAATAGATCTTATTCGATTACATGATAGAACTCATCCAATCCCTACCATCCCCAAAGCCTACAGCGCGGGATTACTCACTCATGGATGAGGGAAACATTGATGGTTGATGGAGATGCGTTGGTGATGACGATGGTGATGATCCTCTCCAAATTCCCGTCCGTGAGTGCGGAACGGAGTTTCGGATCCGAATCTTGGTTTCGGTGGCGTGGCGGGCGGAACTCTTTGGAAAACTATCGAACCCTCCGCTTTTTAGGTCGAAGGCAACTTATAGGCGCAGAGGAGACCGAGGGGTGCTGGGTGTTGCACCCCCTCGGTAGACGATGGTGGGCCCATGCCTTGGGTGGGTGTGGTCCCCCCATACCTCCTCTTGTTCTCGTCTTCTGGCTCCGTGGATCTTCTGGTGAAATATAATTTTTGGCATATTTTCCGGGTTTTTCCTGATAGTTCATTTTCTGCACAAAAACAAGACACCAAGGTGATTCTGCTGAAAACAGCGTCAGTCCGTGTTAGTTGTATCCAAATCACACAAGTTTAGAGAAGAAACAATAGCAAAGTGTTCAAGAAAGTAGATACGTTTTGGACGTATCGGCCTCTTTTCAAAAACCCAAAAAAAAATAGACTAGTTTGGTTTGCTTCCTTTATTCAAAAACACAAAAAAATTAGTTCCTGCTCTAGTTGTTGCTGCTGTTTTTGGCTTGCCCACCTTTGCCAAAATGAACTCTGCTGAGAACACCAAGTTGTGTGACTTCACTAGCACCAACAACAATAATTTTCTTAGCACTCCTATTGCTCCACCTGCTCATGATGCTACCTTTTATGAAATTAAGCCTGCTTTGTTGAATCTTGTGATGAGAGAGCAATTTTTTGGTGCTAGTTCTGATGATGCTGCTGCCCATCTCAATAACTTTGTTGAACTTTGTGAGATGAAAACGTATAAGGATGTAGATGGAGATATTATTAAGCTCAAGCTTTTTCCTTTCTCCTTGAGAGGGAAAGCTAAAGAATGGTTGCTATCGTTGCCTAAAAATAGTATTGATTCTTGGACTAAGTGCAAAGATGCTTTTATTGAAAATACTATCCTCCTGCTAATATTATATCTATGAGAAGTGACATTATGAAATTTAAACAACTTGATAATGAACATGTTGATCAAGCTTGGGAAAGAATGAAATCTTTGGTTAAGAATTGTCCCACTCATGGACTCACTGCTTGGATGATTATCCAGACTTTCTATGCAGGTTTGAACTTTTCCTCAAGAAACCTGTTGGATTCAGCTGCTGGAGGTACCTTTATGAGCATCACTTTGGGTGTTGCAACTAGACTACTTGATAATATGATGGTTAACTATTCTGAATGGCACACTGAGAGAGCTCCACATGGTAAGAGGTAAATTCTGTTGAGGAAACTTCCTATTTGAGTGATAAGATTGATGTTATTATGGATATGCTTGTTAATTGGAAAGATCCTCTAGATCCTAATAGTGTTCCCTTAGCATCTTTGGTTGCTCAAGATGAGCAAGTTGATGTTAACTTCATTAGAAACAACAATTTCAACAACAATGCCTATAGGAATAATTTTGGTGGTAACAACAATTATAGGCCTTATCCTCCTAATAATGGCAATTCCTATGTAAGCTCGTACAACAATGCTAGAAGTGCCCCCTCTGAACTTTAAGGCATGCTCAAAGACTTTATTAGTAAATAAACCACTTTCAATAAGGCTATAGAGGAAAAGCTTTTAAATGTTGAGAAAAATATATCCTCTTTGTCTAAAGCTTAGTCTTCCTTGATTAATAAAATGTCTGCTAAACCTGAAACCATGGAAAACACCTTTGCTGCTACTCATGCCATACAAGTTACTATTGATGAAAATGTTAGGCTGTTAGCTCAACTTCATGCTAGGTGGGAAAGGGAAGCTGAAATTGATAGAAACAATAGTGTGTGCACCATCACCACTAAACCACAAGTAGTCCCTGCTCCTCCTACTACTATGCCTAAGACTATTGAGCCTACTACTAGTGATTCTAAGTTTGATTTTGATATTAATGGTTGCAATATTTCTGAAGTGATTATGTTCCTACAAAAGCTTGCTAGAAGTCCTGATGCTAGTGATATGCATGTTGCTTTCACCAAACACATTACAGATGCTCTTGTTAAGATTAAGGAAGAGAAGCTAAAACACAAAGCTTCTATTGCTAGGAAAGTAGAAGATAGTTGGGAACCCATTATTACTATGCAAGTGAATGACTTTGATCTCAAAGCTTCATGTGATTTTGGTTCTAGTGTCTCTATTATGCCTAGGAAGATTTATGAAATGATTGATTTGCCACCTTTGGAAGATTGTTATTTGGATGTCCCACTCAATGATAATGCTAAGAGGAAACTTATGGGGAGTATTAATGATGTTCTCATTATGGTTAACAATGCTTATGTCCCTGTGGATTTCTATGTTTTGGATGCTGAACACAATGCTTCTTTTCCTATTACTTTGGGAAGACCTTTTCTTGGAGCAATTGGTGCCATCATTGATATGAAAGAAGGCACCATTAAATATCATTTTCCATTCAATAAAGGTATTGAACACTTCCCTATGAGGAGAGAGAAGTTGCTTTTTGCTCCTCCTTTGAAAGCAAGGTTTGATGTTAATGCTTCTTCATTTGAAAATACTTGATTCTTCTTGATTCTTGTGCCTAACTTAAAGGCGTTAAAGAAAAGTACTTGTTGGGAGATAACCCAAGAGTTTCCTTGAGTCTTGGAAGTCATTACTTCTGTAATGACCTCTCCTTATCCTTTTCGTTTGCTTTTTTTTGCCAAGAATGACCTCTAATGAGAGGTAAGTAAGATTTGGGGAGTTGCTGTCCCGAAACAGATTTATGTCCTCCACCAAAAACTTTCATGAGGAGTCTCTGTAAGTCGTATTGAGCTGAAAATTTACGAATAAATCCCCTAGTATGTTAGATAACTTTTGTTAGTTCAACACTTTTTGATTTGAGCAACAGAAGGTGTTTAAAAAAATCGGTTTCTACCTGATGGTCTGTTTTGACAGATTTCTGCCATTATTTGCATTTGCTTCTTATTGATTCCTTTTTGAGTTCTCTTTAGGTGGATTGAGCTTTTTGAAGGATTTGCTATAGTAGCTTGTGTTTTTAGTGAAATGTCTTTCTATTTCAAAGCTTTGCCAGATGTCTAATATCTTTTGAATACACTAATGTTGCTAATGAAGATTGTGTGAAGATTTGTATGAAGGAAAAATTTTAGGTGTAGAGAGAGAGTGATGTAATGAGATGAAGAATGGACAAAAGCTCAAGCTTGGGGATGCCACCCCGGTGACACTCCAAGAAATATCCAAGAGGTACAAGTGTCAAAGGTTGGGGATGCCCAAGGCATCCCCTTCTTCATCAATAAAAAGCTCATGTCTGTCTAGGCACTTCGTTTTTTATTGTTTCATGCATTGTTGTGTTGTTCTTGGAGCGTCTTAGTTTTTGTTTGCTTTGCTTAGGTAGTTTAGTTTGCTTGAATAAAGTAGTTTGGACCCCCGTTCTCGCTGTGTTGTTGCAAATAAGTTGCTTGGTGTTGGAAAGGAGTAGTAAGTTCTTGCTTGAAGTGCAAGAGGAGCTTGCATTGACTGTGACTTAGACTTTAGCAAGACATGCTAGGTGTTGTTTTGACCTTATGCTTAGTGATTATTGGTGTAGCATGTCTTGTTCCAAACAATTGGGATTGCTTAGTGTGCCTTGAAGAAATTATGCGTTGTTTTAGCATGCAAAAGCATAGTATTGTGGTATTCTCCTTCGATGCTTTGTTTGGGTTGACTTGGCACATGCTCACACCATGTTATGACTATGACAAGTCACTATAGCCTCTATGATCATTTAGTCCTTGACTTGTAGTACCACTCTATGCTTTGATTAGTATTGCTTTGTTGCTCTGCATGATTATGCCCATTATGCTCTCTTAGTTGGTTGCTCCCAATCTTTTGCTAGCCTCCACTTGTATGAGTAAGCTCCACTCATGCTTCCAACTCCCAAGAAACCAAGTTATTCCAAAGTGTCCACTATAAATTCCTATGCATGGTGTGTTACACCATTCCAAGTATATTCTTGTATTCAGCTATCTTCCAATTAAAAACTATTTTGTTATGTGAAAACTTAGTGATTAAAGCCCTCACGAACTTGATGGCACACTTTATATTCTTTGCCCCTAATAAACTTGAACCATTGTGTCATCTATGTTGTATATGCTTGCACTTATATGTTGGAATTAGCAGAACCGTGTTGTCACGGGGAACGTTTTCATGCACTTATACTTTGTACTCAGTTGATATCATGCTCTTTTGTCTATGGATGTCACCGGTGTGAAATAAAGAGGGAACTTGTAAGTCCATGTAGTATGTATTTTGTGTTAGACAAACGTCTGGGCCGCTAGCCTAAGCCATGCCTAATCATGGTGGAAACTTGCAGCATCACCATAGTGAGCTATCTATGAAGCATCCTCAATAAAAATCTATGCACATAGTAAATAAAAAGATCGCTGAGATGCTCATTGTCTGCTTGCCTTGTCATTTTGTTTATGGGATAGCTCATGTACCATGTGAAAGGGGTACCTCGTTGGTGGTTTTCTATGATATGCAAATACTTACAGTGACAAGAACTTACAGGTGACTGAAGTTGAGTAGCATGAGGTGTGGCCCTCGTATTCAAGGGACTTGAGATTGCCAACTTATACTTCATCAAGCATATACTCCATAGTTTGTTCACTTTAACCTTAATCACTTCAAGATGCTTATGATAGGGGCAATGAGGGCTGAAAGCTAACAAGTACCATAATTTTTGGAAGCTCTTTTTGAAACTTGAAATCCCTGCTTCCCTTTGTGAAGGGCCTTTCTTCCACCATTATTTGAGTCTCCACCTTCTACCTTTAGGCACCATTAAGAGAGCATAGTTGTCATTCTGTGTGAAGTGTTCCAAAGCTTATTGATTGATGCATATTGTGATATTACTTGTTCTTGTGCTACTTGTTTCTAGTCACCCTTGTGAACTTTGAAGCTTCCCTATGCATCTATTTGCTACTCTATGAGGGACAAGATGAATGCCACTATGCTATATTTTCTGTATGTGAAACAAATAAACATTTTTCAATGCATGTTATTCATGATATTTGTTTGTAGCCTGTCATGTTGCATGCATATTTACTATGTCCTATTGTTAGAACTTCATCTTTCATGCACATGTTTAGAGTTCTTTGATCCCAGCTTTCAATGCTTGCAAATGGTTTGATCTTGGTTTTGATGGTGCATGTCACCTCAAAAATTATTCTTTTTATCACTTACCTACTCGAGGACAAGGAGTTAAGCTTCGGGATGCTTGATACGTCAGAAACGTATCTATAATTTTTGATGATCCATGCTTGTTTAGTATCTACTTTGCTTTGCTTTGTCTACACTTTGAGGTGTTTTTATATCTTTTCTGGAACTAACCTATTAACAAGTTGCCATAGTACAAGTTGTCTATTTTCTTCTGTTTTTTGTTCCAGAAAGGCAAAAAATCAATATTCTTGGAATTGTACAGGACAAAAGCCAAAGTCAATATTTTACCGTGAGGGACACGAATCCAAAAGACGAGACGTATACGCGAACCAGGGCCACCACACCCCCCTAGGCATGGGTGGGCCCTGCCCCGTTCCTGGGTAGGGTGTGGGGACCCTGGTCGCCTCCCAGCCTCGCCTCTTCGCCTATCAGAAGCCCTCGATGCAGAAACCCTAAGTACCCGATCAATATTCCACGAAACCTTATGTAGCCGCCGCCACCGTCGTCCCTAGATCAGGGGGGATATGAATTTCTTCCCGGCACCCTGCTGGAGGGGAGATCATCCCGGAGGCCTTCTCTCCGGTATGATGCGTGAGTAGTTCCACCTTGGACTATGGGTCCATGTACTAGCTAGATGGTTGTATCTCCTCCTTTGTGCTTTCATGTATAGATCTTGTGAGCTCCGTTCATGATCAAGATCTAATCTATTTGTAATCATGCATGTTGTGTTTGCAGGGATCCGATGGATATTGAGATTACTATGTCAGAATTATTAATGGTTTTGTCTTTATGATTCTATCATGTCTGTGTTGTTTGTGATCTTGCATGCTCTCCATTGTTAGTAGCTATCTTGGCCGAGTAGTTGCTACTGACTCCAAGAGGGGGTATTTATGCTCGATAGTGGGTTCATGCCTCTAGTTTCCAAGGAAAGTGAAAAAAATCTCTTCGATTGTAGATGTGTCGTTACTACTAGAGAGAAAACAACTGTCTCTTATTCATGGAACAAGTGGATTGTTTACCTTACACACTTTTCTTAAAGTAGTTGTATGTTGCTTGCAACTTAATACTGGAGGGGGTTCGGATGATAACCTGAAGGTGGACTTCTAGTCATAGATGCAGTTGGATGGCGGTCTATGTATATTGTTGTATTGCCCAATCGAATCTCATAGGATCTTTATGTCTAGTATTGCATTGTTATGCCTTGCTTAGTTCCTGTCAATTGCCCTACCGTAATTTGTTTACCCTTCATGCCATGTTGTTTATCTAAGGAGAGCACCTCTAGTGAACTATGGACCCCGGTCCAATCTTTACCATTGATACATCTTCCACTATTACTTGTTTATTTGCTGCAAACCATTACCTTCCACACCATACGTTTAATCCTTTATTACATCAAACCGGTGAGCTTGACAACCTCATTAATTCGTTGGGGCAAAGTCTTGAGTTTGTGTTGTGCAGGTCTCCGCGTTGCTTGCAACACCTGTGTGATGTTTCCTTCCTCCTACTGGTTCGATAACCTCGGTTTCTTACTGAGGGAAAACTTGTTGTTGTGCTCATCACACCTTCCTCTTGGGGTTTCCAATGAAGCGTCCCAAGACAAGTGTTGGGCGTCATCATTACACAGTTGATATCATGCTCTTTTGTCTATGGATGTCGCCGATGTGAAATAAAAAGGGAGCTTGTAAGTCCATGGAGTTATGTATTTTATGTTAGATAATCGCCTGAGCCGCTAGCCTAAGCCATGCCTAATCATGGTGGAAACTTGCAACATCACCATAATGAGCAATCTGTGAAGCATCCTCAATAAAAACCTATGCAAATAGCAAATAAAAAGATCGCTGAGATGCTCATTGTCTGCTTGCCTTGTCATTTTGTTTATGGGATAGCTCCTGTACCATGTGCAAGGGATACCCCGTTGGCGGTTCTCTATGATACACATGTACTTACTATGACTAGAACTTACAGGTGACTAAAGTTGAGTAGCATGAGGTGCGACCCTCGTATTCAAGGGACATGAGATTGCCAATTTATACTTTGTCAAGCATATACTCCATAGTTTGTTCACTTTAACCTTAATCACTTCAAGATGCTTATGATAGGGGCAATGAGGGCTAAAAGCTAACAAGTACCATAATTTTTGGAAGCTCTTTTTGAAACTTGAAATCCCTGCTTCCCTTTATGAAGGGCCTTTCTTCCACCATTATATTGAGTCTCCACCTTCTACCTTTAGGCACCATTTAAGAGAGCATAGTTTCCATTCTTAGTTCTATGTGCATCGTCCCAAAACTTATTGATTGATGCATATTGTTGATATTACTTGTTTTTGTGCTATTTGTATATAGTCACTCTTATGAACTTTGAAGGTGTCATATGCATCTATTTACTACTCTATGAGGGACAAGCTGAATTCCACTATGCCATGTTTTCTGCATGTGAAACAAACAAACGTTTTTCAATGCATGTTATTCATGATCTTTGTTTGTAGCCTTTCATGTTACATGCATAGTTACTTTGTTTTATTGTTAGAACTCCATCTTTCTGTAGGGTTCGCAGCATAGAAAACAAAAAATTTCCTACGATGTGAACTATATACCAAGATCTATATACTAGATACAAACAACGGGCGGATGTATATCCGTAGAGAACATACCCTTGAAGACCGACAAAGCTTAACGAGTTCAACTCGTGGTTGATGTAGACGATCTCTTGCCGATCTCAAGATCGAGAGGAAGTCCTAGCGCCGCAAAACAGCAGCGCATCCATGCTCGCACACACGTTCGAGGCACCGAGCAACCTCCGCCTCGCCCAGCCGATGCAGCGAAGCACAACTCTTTCTCTTGAATAGCCACCGGGAACATGTATCTCGCTAGTCCGAGACCATGGGGATAAATTCTAGAGGGAGAGAGATCCTTCACGAGGAGGTGTGAGAGACAAGTGAGGAGGGGCTCCTTTTATAGGAGGAGGGGGCACCCAAGGGGTGGCCGCCATGGGGCTGCCCTCCCCTTCATTCATGTGGTGGACACTCCACTCACAAAATGCCCTTTAAATTTCCTCCACTCAAAGTCCACTCAAATTCCATTAAATTTCCACCAAATTTAATGCAAACTCTCATTAAATAAAACTCTTTTATTTTATTCAGAATTTTGTCAATTACTTTAATGACAAACATTCACAAATAACCTTGCTAGAATTCTATTTCACATGCATAACCACTTTATGCAATTTCACCCGAAAACTGTTCGGTATCTAGTGAAATAAATTCGCGCTTGTTCATTCTTTCGCATGAAACATTTTCTCCAATTGGATGTCGGTGTCTCTTAAGTGTGTCACCCTACGGTTCGTGAATAATGCGGACATGATCGAGACCCCTCTCGGATCAATAATCGAAGCGGGATCTGAGACCCATCCGACTCACACATTCAACGATGACTTTCTTGTGATCGCCGGAACCTTTACGCTAGTATCTTAATCCCTTTGTTTCACGATATATTACATGTCCGAGATTCGATCATCGGTATCTCCATACCTAGTTTGATCTCATCGACATGCACTCTTTTCTCGTTCTGTGATATAACATTCTAGTGATCAAATCACTTGCTTGCAAGCTAATCAATGTGATATCACCGAGGGCCCAGTATATCTATCCATCATCGGGATGAACAAATTCCACTCTCGATCCATGAGCCTCAAAATAACACTTTATTAGTTCCGAATCCATCTTTATAATCACCTATTACGGTGTGACGTTTGATGTTATCAAGAAACTCTTAGGTGTTAGTGATTGACATGATCCCATGGTCTAAGGATTAGGATCACTTAAGTTGTTATAGCAATATAAACTCAATGACTTTGATCGTAATGCTATACTTGGATGAATGTTCATCACACCATTACACTAATGTTGTGATCCGTTATTAACAACATCCAATGTCCATGATCGGAAACCTTGATCATCTTGTTAATCAACGAGCTAGTTTATGAGAGAGGCATAACTAGGAACTTTCATTTGTTTATTAAACACACATGTATTAATGTTTCGTATTAATACAATTATAGCATGCAAAATAAAACATCTATCATATACTTGGAATACACATAATAAACACTTTATTATTGCCTCTCAGGGCATATTCCCTTCACTTTCATGCTCATGTTTAGAGTTCTTTGATCCTAGCTTTCAATGCTTGCAAATGGTTTGATCTTGGTTTTGATGGTGCATGTCACCTCAAAAATTATTCTTTTATCACTTACCTACTCGAGGACGAGAGGGAGTTAATCTTGGGGATGCTTGATACGTCAAAAACATATCTATAATTTTTGATGTTCCATACTTGTTTAGTATCTACTTTGCTTTGCTTTGTACACACTTTGAGATGATTTTTATATGTTTTCTGGTACTAACCTATTAACAAGTTGACACAGTGCCATTTGCATGTTTTCTGTTGTTTTTGGTTCTAGAAAAGCTAGTAAGGAAATATTCTCGAAATTAGACGGGACAAAAGACAAAGTCAATATTTTATCGAGGAGAACATGGAGTCCACAGGAGAGACGGAAGGGAGCCACAGGGCGGCCGCACCCCCAGGCGCGGGCCCACCCTAGGCCGCTCCTGGGTAGGGTGTGGGCCCCATGGCCGCCTCTCATCCTCGCCTCTTTGCCTATAAGAAGCCCCCGATGCCTAAACCCTAAATACCCGATCAATATTCCACGAAACCGTCTGTAGCCGCCACCATCGTCCCTAGATCGGGGGAGGGATCTGAAGCTCTTCCCGGCACCCTGCCGGAAGGAAGATCATCCCGGAGGCCTTCTTCTTCATCATGCCAGCCTCCGGTATGAAGCGTGAGTAGTTCCACCTTGGACTACGGGTCCATGTAGTAGCTAGATGGTTGTATCTCCTCCTTTGTGCTTTCATGTCTAGACCTTGTGAGCTCCGTTCATGATCAAGATCTCATCTATTTGTAATCAAGCATGTTGTATTTGCGGGGTTCTGATGGATATTGAGATTACTATGTCAGATTGATTAATGGTTTTGTCTTATTGATTCTACCATGTATGTGTTGTTTGTGATCTTGCATGCTCTCCGTTGTTAGTAGCTATCTTGTCCAAGTAGTTGCTAGTGACTCCAAGAGGGGGTATTTATGCTCGATAGTGGGTTCATACCTCTATTTAATCAAGGGAAGTGACATAAATCTCTAAGGTTATAGATGTGTTGTTGCCACTAGGGAGAAAACAACGGTCTCTTGTTCATGGAACAAGTGGATTGTTTACCTTACACACTTTGCTTAAAGCAGTTGTCTGTTGATTGCAACTTAATACTGGAGGGAGTTCGGATGATAACCCAAAGGTGGACTTCTAGTCATAGATGCAGTTGGATGGCGGTCTATGTATCTTGTTGTATTGCCCAATCGAATCTCACAGGATCTTTATGTCTAGTATTGTATTGTTATGCCTTGTTCAGTCCTGTCAATTGCCCTGCTATAATTTGTTTACCCAGCATGCCATGTTTGTTTATCTAAGGAGAACATCTCTAGTGAACTATGGACCCCAGTCCAATCTTTACCATTGATACATCTTCCATTGTTACTATTTACTTTCTGCAAACCACTTTCACCTTCCACACCATACAGTTAATCCTTTTTTACAGCAACCGGTGAGATTGACAACCTCACTGTTCGTTGGGACAAAGTCTTGAGTTTGTGTTGTGTAGGTTTCCAAGTTGCTTGCAACACCTTTGAGATGTTTCCTTCCTTCTACTGGTTCGATAACCTTGGTTTCTTACTGAGGGAAGACTTGTTGCTGTGCTGCATCACACCTTGCTCTTGGGGTTTCCCAGCGCTCCCACGTGACGCGCGCCATCGGGGATGAAAATAAAGAAAACATTTTTCTTGGAGACCTCATGGAGTTATTGTAGCAAAAAAATATGCTAATATAGAAAAACCACAAAACGGATGTAGCAAAAATATTCTAATATAGCAAAACCGACATCGTGGGCGACTATCGCTAGAGATCTTGTAGCAAAACCAGAGAGCGGTTGTAGCAAAAAAAATTGTATTAGTGTAGGAAAAAAACAAACTTTGTCAGAGCATCGCCAGGACACCTATATCCAAAAATGTGTACAAAAAACATTGTAGCATTTGGAGAACATCAATGTAGCAAAAACGAAATGAGTACATAACAAAATTTAAACGAGTCCCCTGCTTCACCCAAGGTAGCAACAACTAAAGTGACATGTCGTCGGTATCAACGTCATGTACCCAAAGTAGCAAAGCCATTTGCAGTCGGTAGCAAAGGCGTACACCCATGGTAGCAAAAACACCTATCGTGGTTAGCAACACCGTACATCCATGGTAGCAAAGATGTGCACCGTCGGTGGCATCTCCACCTCTCTGGCATCCCCTTCCATCAACAGCAACACCCGAGGTCGGCAGCAACACCACCCACCACTGACAGCACCATCGGATGCTGGCAGTAGCATCTCCGGCCATCATCTTCACATATAGCAGCATCTTCGCCGCCGGGGGCGTGGTGACCATGTAGTAGGGGAGGAGCACGTCGACGCGAGCACCAGGAGCTTGGAAAAAGGGTGTGCCTTCGCTGCAGGGGGTAGTGGTTTGTGTGAGACGGCACTTGCCTCGCCCTCCTCTTTCCACACATCCACCGTGGCCTCCCCTTACCAAGCCTGCCTCGCGACCTTCATCATCTATGGCGGCCACAGTGGCGCCAGCGGTGGTGCTCCACGGGAGGAAGCCCCGACGACAGGCTATGGGCGCGCGACATGGGGAAGCTGTAGTGGAACAGATGCGACGAGGGGGAGGAGAGGAGGCGCTTCGCCGGAGCAGAGGGGAGCAGGGGGAGGCACTCCGACCGGCGGTGAGTGGAAGCGTGCTGGAGGATTTCTTCTCGAGTCGTTCTACCGTGAAGGAGAGAAGAAGAGGATAACGCTACTTGGGTGGTCCATAGCAGCACAGCCCACCGCCGGTGAAAGAAAGGGTCATACTAGGCGTCCCCCGGGGGATTAAAACTTTCCATCCCCCGGGTCCTCCTCACGACACGTGTCCACTAAATAACAGCCAAACTCCCACTTTTGCTATAAACGCCCCATTTTTGCTACAAAATATCCCGTTTTTGCTACATGTAGCAAAAAACGGTTCAACATAAAAATAGAAAAACAGACTAGAGTTCGCCGGAGACCTCGCCGGCGACGGTGTAGCAAAAAAAATATACTAATGTAGCAAAACCGATTTCACCGGAGACTCACGAGAATCTCACGAGACTTCACGGAGACCTCACGAGACTATGTAGCATAATATTTGCGCTAATGTAGCAAAACTGACTCCGTCTTAGACTTGCGGAGAATTTTGCCGGAGAGCTCACGGAGACCTCGTAGCAAGAAGTTTGCGCTATTGTAGCAAACTCGAAAATGATGTAGCAAACTCAGAAAGATGTAGCAAACTCGGAAAACAGATGTAGCAAACTTAAAAGCACGTAGCAAGCACGCCGCCGGTAGCAAGTAGCCACAAGCATGTAGCAAGCGACGCCAAAGGCCCTAGGGAGCGGCTCAGCTGGGCTCTTGGAGCAGCTCCGCCACCTTCGTTAGCATCGTGTGTAGCAGCGCCGCCGTTGGCTATGGTAGCAGCGTCACGGCCTCTTGTAGCAGGCGCTGCCGACGCACGTAGCAAGCAACGCCGTCCAGCACGTCACAGCGCCACCGGCCGCACGTAGCAAGCGACGCCGCCGCGTGTAGCAAGCGTGGTCGCCACATGTAGCAAGAAGCCATGCCGCACGTAGCAAGCACTGCCGCAGCACGTAGCAAGCAACGCTGGACCCGGAGGATGGCGTCGTCCGCGAGCGAGCGACGTGGAAGACCCGGGGGATACGATCCCCCGGGGGAGTCCTATCATTTTCCTAAAAGAAAGGCGTGCGAGGTAGAGCCGAGGGATGAAACGGTTCCATCCCGCCTCGGGTGATGTGTATCATTTTTCTTACAAAATCGATGTATACATGTCACTCTCTCATAACGGTAAAGATATTATTAGGATTTTCCCATGTATTGGGCCTAGTTTTTTTTTTTGAACGGTGAACGGGTGCGAAAGCACCCGAATATATTGCTGCTTTGATACACTGGAGAACAAAAAGGCCCAATAAAATAAAAATTACATTGAGGACCAGAAATAAGCACCGAGGACCTTGGAGAAAACTTGAAAAAGCAATCAGGTCCCTCATCCTCTTCCACCTCGGATCGACGGCAAACTCCGGCGAGATCCAGCAATCCACCGGGGACAACGCACGGTGATGAGCAGCAGAGGAGCGGCAGCCCTACTGCCATTGGGTCCGACGTGCTGACGGAACAATTGCCGCCAGAAGACGCCGGAGAGAAGCTCCAAGAACGAATCGCTGCCGCAGGCACCCAAACCTTCCACCAACACAGCCACCACCATGGCGGATTGAATAGGAAGGAGGAGAAACCGCCACGACAAGTACCACCCCAAGATCCAAACAAAGAAGAAGACGACGACACAACGCTGCAGATCCCCCTCGCCTCCACGGCCGACCGGGAAGAAGAAGCAACCGCGTCAATCATCACCACCGCAACTTCCTCCCCCGCCACCACGGCCGGCCAAGAAAGGGCCGCAGCCTCAACTCCCAAATCCGATGCCAGGTCCTAGGCCTTATTTAGAGTCGTCGACGAAGGATCCACTCACCTCAATAGACTCCGACCACCGGAGCTCTGGAAGGAGAAAGATCCACCCCGACCCGCTCCAAATCTGGCCGGCAATCTGGAGACAACTCCGGGCAGAAGCGCCCAAACAAGCGACGAAGCCGCCGCAAACACCCTACAAGCTAACCCTAAACTACACCGGAGCCTCTCCTCCGCCACCTCCGGACGGCATCGCCGCCGGAGGGGCTCGGGATCGGCCCAGAACTACCGGGCTCCTTTCGGTGTACTGTTCACAGGAGAGAGGGGAGAGGAGAGGTTAGTGTGGCACCTCGGCCTAGTTAGGGAAGACAATTAGTTTCAATGGGATTTGTATGCTCCGATCCGTGCTCGTGGGTACGTGACAATGATCTCCAATGGTTTCTCCCTTTTGATGATACGACTCAACTATTTGTTCAACTAATTTTTTTTATCTTTCACGACGCTATGTGGTAGGCTTCAGTTAGCTACGGTGACACAGTGAAATAGCAGGTATCCTCAATTCCTCATGCCTGAACCTCCTCTCTACCCGCACACACTACGATGCACGGTCAGACAATAAGATCACAAGGATCAGAACGCGATGACGACCTCAAGAATCCTCACCACATGCTTGAATGCTTGATGCAATTTTCTAGATGAGAATCACAAAACAATAACGATATGGCCGCCCCCGACTTGAACGATACTGTGTTTTTTCATTACTTAAATAAAAACAGGCACTCGCCCCTGCTCGCCGCCAGCAGCTCCTCGCTCCTGCCTGCCTTCCGCGGTCCATGCCTGCCTGTAGCCACCTACTCGTGGCCGCCCCTGCTGCGGCCGGCGCTGCCCCTCCCCTCATTCCCCTGCCTAAAAATGTGAGATCGGCGCTGCCTAGTCATGCTGGGTTGTCCCTTCTCCAGAGCAACCTGGCGTGATGTGCTCTCCCGGATTCGATCTACGGCGTCATCACCGGATGGGAAAGACAACTTCGTTGACTGGTGGCTGCAAGCTTCAAGATCT
Source organism: Avena longiglumis (assembly GCA_030063025.1). Classification (NCBI taxonomy): domain Eukaryota; kingdom Viridiplantae; phylum Streptophyta; class Magnoliopsida; order Poales; family Poaceae; genus Avena; species Avena longiglumis. The sequence continues at coordinate 17,260,666 of CP125978.1, read as the reverse complement.
ACCCCGAGCTCTACGCAAGGGGACATTCTCGCTCATCATGCTAACGGCGTGGTGAATCTGGAAACAACGGAATGTGGTCGTGTTCGACAACGCATCACCAACCTTGGGTGGTCTTCTTTGTACGATTCAGTCTAAGGCTAGGGCTTGGGCTGGTGCTGGTGTTGGAACGATTGGCCTACGAGCCTTGATCCCCACAGCCCCGTAGATCTAGTGGATTGAGTTGTACGGAGTGTTGGCTCCTTATGAGCTTGTGTATATGATATACATAACTTTCTTTTCTATCAATGAATCGAAACGCAAGGCTTTTGTGTTTTCGCGAAAAAAAGGTCAGCGCTGCCCCTTCCCTCCATGCCTCAAAAGTGTAGCCGACGAGGTAGGAGCAGGAGTGTTAGGGCCAGTGGCGGAGCCAGGATTTGTACTGAGCCGGGTCAAACAAATAAGCTTTTAATTTTTTTATCAAAAAATCAAATGTAATCAACAAAAAATGGTCCAAACAGATTCATTTGTCACATTTCACCGAGTGGAAGTACAAACTAACTAAAAAACAAGAACCATATACAAAAGTGCTACATTTTGAGGAGATGTTATCATACCATTAAGTTGATTCCATGCCAAAAAGTCAAAATCCACGAGGAAGATGACCTTTACGGTTACTATGCGTGTCCTCTTGCATGCTTCTTCTTCTGCTGCCTCAGCAGCCTCCCCTTCTTCAATTCAGGCAGCCAGGTCAGCCTCGTCTCCAGAGTCCATCGAAGGCGGCCACCGGGCCGAGCAGAGCAGAGGGCGAGGGCAGACGCACAGTGTTGCAGTGCCGTGTGTGGGGCAGCTAGCGAGGGGGGAGCAGAGGAGAGTCAGCCGTGTGCGGGGCAGGGATCGAGGACTGGTGGCCAAGGGCGGCGGTCGGGAACGGGCGAGGGCAAGGCGTGTGCGGGGCGGGTCAAAGCTTGACGGCGTGTGCGGGAGAAGGAGAGGGCGAGGCGAGGGGATTCTGGAACGAACGAGGGCGAGCGAGGGCAGCACGTGCGGGAGCGGATCATTATGTGTTTTTTCTTCCCAAAAAATTGAGCCGGGTCGGTTGCCCAGGCTCGACCCGGTGTTGGCTCCGCCAATGGTTAGGGCCCATGTTGATCAGTGGAGACTGCTTGGATTTAATCCCACCTCGCCTATGGGAGGAGGCCACACCCAGCTTATAAGAGAGATTTCCTTCTCTCACCAGTCTAAGCTTTTGAGATGGAGTGAGCTCTTTGTTGAATGTTAGGTTGTGTGTGCATAAAGTCTAGAACGTGGGGTTCCAAAGAGATATGCCCTAGAGACAAATAATAAATAGGTTTATTATCATATCTCAAACTAGTTTATGGCAGTTTTATACTATGCTATAACTGTATCGAGAGAAAACATTGATGAAGGTGTGGTATGTAAACAAACCTGGTCCCTAGTAGCCTCTGTTTAACTAGTTCGCTGGGCAACCGATGATCAAGGTTTCCTAGTCATGAATTATTTATGCCAGTTCACAATGAAGCCATGTCGTTAGGGAATGTCATGATGTACATTACCCACATAACTATTACAACGTGATCTAGTCACATGGTTTATCATTGTGATAGTTAAAAACGAAGTGACCTTCTACTTAGACCGTGAGGTCATATTAATCATTGTCTTTGGAGGATGCTTTGATCACACCAAACGTTATGTTCATAATTGGGTGACTATAAAATGTGTATTGGGTATTCCGAAGGAACAGCCGAGGCATATGCATCAAGATCGGAATTTGTCCACCTGCGTAACAGGAAGATACATTGGACCCACTTGGTAAGATTGCATCCAATAAACTATAGGATATGACAAGATCATATGGATACAATGTCACGATAACTTGTTAAGTAGACTTGTCAGCAACGAGATTAGTATGTTGATACAAAAGATCAAATCTCACGCAAGTCATGTATCGAAGAGACAAAGGAAATAGGAAACAGAGTTTATGATTCGAACACGACAGAGTTTTGTGGAATGTATATGGGTCATTATGGACATCCTGGTCCCGCTATTGATCATTGATCGGAGAGAGATCTTGATCATGTATGTGCCATTTCTGAACCGTAGGGTAACACATACTTAAGGGTCTAGCGACGTTCTAAGATCGCTATGGAAGCGAAGGAATCACCAATGAGAAAGAAAGATCCGAATTGTTCCGAGAAAGGATTATCAGAATAATTTCGAAGAGGGTCCGAAGTATTCGAAAGAAGGAAAAAAATCGAAAGGTGTTTCGGATAAATAGCAATTTATAATATGCATATGTATATATTAATTATGAACTTCGTACAGAACATAACCCTCTCGTTTAGGGTCCTGGCTCCGGTGGCGGCGTTTTCTCGTCACCCCGTGAGATTGAATCTGTTTCTGAGTTGATTTCCTCCACCAATTGGTTCTCACCGGTTCCCATCCTTAATCCCCTTGATCTCTATTCCCTTGCCATCGCTGTTTTTCCCTGCCTAGTCCTCTTGCCTAGGAACTACAGGGTGCGGCTTGCTAGGGTTCTGTCATGGCTGAGAAAACAATTGCTCGTCGGACGGCCCGGAGGTAACGGGAGATTGATGACATGTTTAGCCACCTAGAGCTGAACGAAGATGAGCTTGATGATGTGGTGATAGGGGCTGAGAAGGCCAAGGTGTACCAAGACGGCTCGTTGGCTCGCTATCGGGAAGGTCCTCACAAACCGCAACTTCAAAGACCAAGCTCTATTTGAGAAGATGAAGGATCTGGAATCTCTCACGTGAACCGGATTGCCGGAGGCTGGTGAAAATCTGTTTATTTTTCAGATGCATTGTCTCGGTGATTGGAAAAAGGTCGTGCATCGGGTCCATGGATTTTTCGAGGATTTGGCCTTCTCGTGGAAGACTATGACGGACTAAGTGCCCCTGAAGATTTTGTGTTTAATGGCATGTATGTGTGGGCTCAGATCCACGGTATACCAGAACTATATCGGAAGCTTGATGTTGTTGACGACCTTGCTCGTAAAATTGGAAAGGTTAAGGAAGTTCAGCTTGCCCCAAAATTGTTCTTCGATGGTAACTATGTGCGGATCCGGGTTAGAATTAATGTTGAGAAGTGTCTGATGAGGTTTGTCAGTCTCACTATTCCGGAGGGGAAGAAGAGGCTTATGGTGAAATATGAGAAACTACCGTTCTTCTGCAAGCGGTGCGGGTTCTTGGGACATGATCACGAGGAGTGTGGAGATGGCGTATGGGAAGAAAAGCAATTGCAGTTCGGTTCCTGGTTGCTGGCTGTGCGTAGGACAACTCAGCCAGGCCCATCACCACGTCAGTTTGCACCAAAAATTCCCACTCGTGGTGGTTTTAATGGTAGGGGAGGGACCTATACTGGATTGGCCAGGAAACGGTCATCGGAGGAGGCTTACCTAGAAGAGGAAGCTGATTTGAAGGACACTGATACTAGCCCCATGAAAACATCTCTGGCTGACTTGGGTACTGTAGGTGATGGAGGACGTATGGAAATCCCTGGTGCAGGACAGCCTGCTCTGGATGGTTCGAGTGAGGTTACCATGACTGACATCTCGACAGAGCCACCATTAAATTCAGGTATTGAACCTTCAGGGGTTATTCCTCCGATAACCTCTGCATACGTTGATCCTCGGGATCGGTCAAAAGTGAGGAAGACTGGAGAAAACTCTAAAATTTTGGCAATATCGGCGGCCTCCGAGTCGGAGGACCGCCGGGCCCAATGACGACTCTAGGATGGAATAGTTGCGGGGTGGGGCTTCCGGCGACTGTTCAAGAACTCGTCTGTCTTGTACAGACTTACAAGCCCAGCCTAGTGTTTATTTGTGAAACCAGGCAAAGTAAAGAAAGAGTGGAGAATCTGAGGTTTAGAATCGGTATGAAACATTGTTTCCAGGTAAAAGGTGATGGTAAAGGAGGTGGTTTGGCCCTCTACTGGTCGGAGGATGTGATTGTTGATCTACTCTCGTTTAGTTATCATCATATTGATGTCCATATAAGTGGAGGGCCCTCTGATCATATGTGGAGGGGAACTTTTATTTACGGCGAGCCAAAACCGACTGATCGTCATCTCATGTGGACAAAGCTTCGCGAAATAAAGGATCGCTCTGATAGGCCTTGGCTCTTAATGGGAGATTTTAATGAGGCAATGTGGCAGGAAGAACACTTCTCAAAAACTGCCCGTTCAGAGCGGCTTATGATGGATTTTAGAGAAGTACTCTCTCACTGTGATTTGCATGATATTGGTTTTATTGGCGCTCCTTGGACTTACGATAATAAACGATAAGGGGGATCGCAATGTCAAGGTTCGGTTGGATCGTGCAGTTGCTTCTCCAGCTTGGTCAGCCTTGTTTTCAGAGCATAGACTGCGGCACATTGCTTCTTCCCGTTCAGATCATTGTCCTATATTGCTGTCAGCTGACGACGTTTCAAATTGCCGCCCTACTGCGCCTATCCGACTTTACGAGGTTGTATGGGAGCGTGAGCCTTCTCTTCCAGCTGTTGAGGAAGCATGGTCTCAGACTTCGGGACGAGACCTTGGGGATGTGGCCTTCGCTTCGGTCTGTGATGGACAATCTACAAAAGTGGAGAAAGTCTAATTTTAAATCTGTGCCAAAAGAAATAGAGAGGAAACGAGCTGAACTTGAGAACCTACGTAACCTCAGTGATGAGCCGAGTACTGCGGCTCGAGTGGGTCTGGAAAAGGAGATGGATGAACTACTCTATAGGGAGGAAATTATGTGGATGCAACGTTCGAGAGTTGCATGGTTGCGCGAAGGAGATCGCAATACGAAGTTTTTTCATCGGCGTGCGTCTTGGCGTCGATGAAAGAATTGGGTGCGGCGGTTAAAGCGTGATGATGGCACATGGACAACTGACAGTGCCGAGATGGGGGACTTGACGTCGGGATTTTTCCAATCTCTATTTACAAAGGAGGAGATCATTTATCCGGCTATCATTACAGATTGCATGCACCCATGTATTGATGGGGACATGAACGCTAGGCTGTGCGCTCCCTTCTTGGAGAAAGAAATCAGTGATGCCTTGTTTCAAATTGGTCCTCTTAAGGCTCCTGGGCCGGATGGCTTCCCGGCGCGTTTTCTGCAGCGGAATTGGGACTTGTTGAAGGGGGAGGTGATGCAAGCCGTGCAACATTTCTTTGACATAGGGGTTATGCCGGAAGGGGTGAATGACACAGTTATTGTTTTAATCCCGAAGAATAATGACCCGGAGGCTTTAAAAGATTTCAGACCTATCATCCTGTGCAATGTTATCTTCAAGGTGGTGTCGAAGTGTCTTGTTAATCGTCTTAGGCCGTTGTTGCAGGATATTATATCACCGACTCAGAGTGCCTTTATTCCTGGGCGCTTAATTACGGATAACGCATTGATGGCGTTTGAGTGCATCCACTCGATACAGACGGGATCAGTGTCTCGTAGGAATTTTTGTGCGTACAAATTGGATATGACCAAGGCGTATGATCGCGTGGACTGGAGGTTCTTGGAAGGAGTTTTAGCGAAGTTGGGCTTTCACAGCAAGTGGATACGGTGGGTAATGGAGTGTGTAACCACCGTATGATATACAATTCGCTTTAATGGTCAAATGTTGGACTCCTTCACCCCAACTCGCGGAATCCGCCAAGGTGATCCTCTTTCGCCGTACCTTTTCTTATTTGTCGCTGATGGTCTTTCTTGTCTCATTCGTAAGGAGATCGAGAATAACTCGCTACGGGAGCTTCACATTTGTCGGACTGCTCCTGGAATTTCCCACTTGTTATTTGCGGATGATAGCTTGTTATTCTTTGAGGCCTCGGTAAACCAAGCTACAATAATTAAGTCCATTCTGGACCGGTATGAGAAAGGTACGGGCCAACGTGTTAGCTTGGGAAAGTGCTCTATTATGTTTGGAGACCAGTGCACAGCACAACTGAGGTGCAAACCGAGCTTAAGCATATTCTGCAATATGACACTACCTGTTTTGAAGAAAAGTATTTGGGATTGCCCGTTCCTGAAGGCAGATTGAAGAAAGGCAAATTTGTGAAAACAAAAAGAAAATTTTCAAAGCATGCTAGCGATTGGAGTGAGAAATATATGTCCTCGGGGGCAAAAGAAATTCTTATTAAGTCAGTCCTCCAAGCTATTTCCACATATGCAATGGGGGTTTTTAAATTTCCTTTGGGTCTGGTTGATGACTTGGAACGAATCATCCGTAATTTCTGGTGGGGCGATGAGCACAACAAAAGGAAGATGCACTTGTTATCTTGGGACAATGTTACTAGGCCAAAGTCTCAGGGAGGAATAGGGTTTCGTGATCTTAGAGTTTTTAATCAAGCCCTTCTAGCTCGCCAATCATGGCGCTTGCTTCACTATCCAGATAGCCTATGCGCTCGGTTGTTGAAGGCTCGGTATTATCCGTCGGGTAGTCTAATTGATACATCTTTTATACAAAATCAATCTCAGACTTGGAAGGACATTGTGCACGGGTTAGATCTTCTAAAAAAAGGAATTGTGTGGAGAATTGGAGACGGTTCCAAGGTTAAAATATTTAGGGACAATTGGCTGCCTCGGCGAGGGTCACTTAAAGTTGATGGAAAGCGTGGTTCCTCGAGAAGAAAATGGGTTTCTGAGTTGATTAATCCTGCCACTAGAACATGGGATGAAGCGGTAGTGCGTGATTGTTGTTGGCCACATGATGCGAACACTATTCTAAATATCAAATTACCTGCTCGTGCTGCCGAAGACTTTGTCGCTTGGAGTGGAGAAAGCAATGGAATTTTCAGTGTGCGCTCAGCTTATCGGATCGGTATGCAAGATTCTTTGCAGCAGCTTAGTTCTGGACAATCCAGCGCTGAACCGAACGGGGATCGAAAAAATATGGCAGCTAATTTGGAAGGCCACAGTACCTCAGAAGTTGCGTGTGTTTGGTGGCGTCTTTGCAATGTAATCCCTGGGAGTTCTTGAGGGTCTACACCGGAGAATTAACACTATAAATCCTACTTGTTCCATCTGTAGGCGCCAAGTGGAGGACACGCACCATGCTCGTCCGATGTACCCTTGCCGAGCTCTTCGTGATGAACTTCGGATCCACCGGACTTTGCCAGAGTCAACCTTCTTGGCTGGTCGTGATTGGCTGTTCCATCTGTTAAGTAATTCTTTGGCTGATGTACGCAAGGATCATCTTCTTATTACGGCGGCATGGCATCACCGAACAATGTCATCCATGGAGACGGAAGGCGTCTATTACAAAGATCATCAATTTTTGGTGAACTATCACCGTCCTTTGCAGGTGTCTCCGGGAGGCGATGAGAAGCTTCGCAAGTCTCCTCCTGGAAGCCGAGTGAGGGCAAATCAAAGCAAGCGTTGACGCCGGGTGGGATGCCGTCAAGCAAGGAGGCATAGGAATCGCCATTCGAGATCATAGCGGAAAGGTACTTTTGACAGAGTGGAAATGTATTCCCTCTCGTGGTAGCAGAGGAAGCGGAAATACTTGCATGTCTTGATGGGCTACGGCACCTGGTGCATCTCCGACATTGGCCGGCAATCTTGGAGTCGATTGCGTCTTTGTCAATTCATTTGCGTCGATCAAGAACAATCACCTAGCTGGGCTCTCATCTTAGAAGCTAGAGAATTGCTCAAGGTCTTCTGCGATATTGCCGTCTCGAGAGTGGATCGCGTGTGTAATGTTGTAGCGCATGTGCTAGCACAGTTAGGTAAAGCTGGGTTTAATGGGTCTCTTAGCATTGATGCTCCAGACTGTGTGAGGGAGCTGATCTCAGTTGAGATGTTGTAATCGTTCATGTAAAATCGCCGCAGCAAGTTTCTGACGCACTCTTTTCCTTACCAGGATACCTAAGGGGACTGGAAGGTTTTTAATGAGACGGCTTGCTTGCTCTTATATTGAATTCAAAAGAAAAAATATATTAAATATGTATTTAAATTAATATTTATGGGGGCAACTTCCTCTATAGGGCCAAAACTCCTGGAGTGAGTCGGCCCAGAACCAGCCATACCAAAACGGGAAGCACACAGCCAAAGAAACATGCCCACGCGGCCAGGTGGGTGCTCACGGACGTGCGGGCGGGCGCTAGTCGCCGCCGCCGCCAGTGGGCCTTGGGCGCAGCCCACGTGGGCACGGGCGGCTGGTGCGCTGGCAGGCCACGAACGGCCCTAGGATGGGCCGGTGCACACACGGGAGGCAGCCCACCCGGACGCCGCCTAGCTGCACCAAGCCGCTGCTGGGCTGGGCGTGCGGGAGGCCCACCCGGCCACCACCTAGCCCCGGCCAGCTGCCCCTCTACTTTGCCTATTCTTTTAGTCCTACATGGAAATTTGAGAAAAGGGTTCCAATTCGCGGAGTATGTAGTGACATGGTCTCAATTTTCGCGTGATCTGAAGACACAGTCATAACAAACCCTAATGTACAATAGACGCACTACACGCAATTATATTATTGAGCTATCGAGCTGAAATCGAATGAGTTAGTGTTGGTTTAAGATCAGCACGTTTTCCAATCCAGTTACATGCGACGCCCACATCTAGCTCGTGTATTTTTGAGTCGATCTCTCGAATCCATTTAAAAGACGAGTCTTGAGCAGCTTGCAGTCTCGAGTTTTTCTTGTAGCAATTTTTTTGGTACTAAGTAGTTGAATCTAGTACAGCAGTAGGTGTTCTGCTTATCTAGACACACACGCCGTGTTAGTTGTCTTCGACCTATGTTCAGGTTGCTCTTACCTGGAAGTTTTTGTCAATGATTTTTGCTAAGGTTGTTGTTGTATATTGTGAAAGATTGGATCAATCAATGGCACGATCTACTCTACAGCGATATCTCTCTCTCTTTCGGTTCCACTTTTTGTATAATTTGATGCATGGTTGCTGCATTCAGAAAGCCAGAAAGCACAATTTGTATATAAGCAAAGTAGGAGCAAGTGGGAATTCAGTGTAGCAAATGGTACATATGATCAGGGACAAGGAGGTTTGAAGCTCGATTAGAATATGGAAAAAGCCATTATCATTATTCATTAGGCGCATAGAACTTTTTTCCTAGTATAGCTTTCTTGACACAATGAGTTGGGAATAAAGTTAGACAGATGCCTTAGGCGCTAATTATCGGATCCACTTTACTAATTGTAAATTAGCTGCAGCTTTGCATGGGCCATATGAATTAAAATTAGTGATGGTTGGAAACATTTTAAATTTGGGGTTAAGGTGGTCCGCTGAACCCAGTCAAAAAGAAGCAAAACCGCGGCCACGAATCGCATCTCCACCTATCCATGCATATTTAAGAGTCTCCGCAAAACATATAGCAGCATTAACACTTGTTCATCACCCAGCTGCTTGCTTGAGCAAAACCCCAGTAATTGCTGATCTAGTCTTGATCACTAGCCAACCCAAGAAGCGATCGAGGAAGCAACCATGGTGCTTCGCATGCAAAGCCTCAGCCCGCCTCGTCGTGTGTCGGTGGACGGCCCGATCATCGTCGGCGCCGGCCCCTCCGGGCTCGCCGTGGCGGCCAGCCTCGGCGAGGAGGGCATGCCGTTCCTCATGCTGGAGCGCGAGGACTGCATCGCCTCGCTGTGGCAGAAGCGCACCTACGACCGCGTCAAGCTCCACCTCCCCAAGCACTTCTGCGAGCTCCCGTGCATGCCCTTCCCGGACCACTACCCGGAGTACCCCACCCGCCGCCAGTTCATCGACTACCTCGAGGACTACGCCGCCACATTCAAGATCAAGCCGGAGTTCAACACCACCGTGCTCTCCGCGCACTACGACAACACCTCCGGCCTCTGGCACGCGCAGGCCACCGGCCCAGGCGGTGCACAGACGGAGTACATCGGCCGCTGGCTCGTGGTCGCCACGGGCGAGAACGCCGTCAACGTGGTCCCGGACATCCCGGGCCTCGGCGGCTTCAGCGGCGAGGTCACCCACGTCAGCCACTACAAGTCCGGCGAGCCCTACCACGGGAAGCGCGTGCTCGTCGTCGGCTGCGGGAACTCCGGCATGGAGGTCTCCCTCGACCTCTGCGACCACGGCGCGCACCCCTTCATGGTGGTGCGCGACGCCATGCACGTCATCCCGCGCGAGGTGCTCGGCAAGTCCACCTTCGAGCTCGCCATGCTGCTCCTGGCGTGGCTCCCGCTCTGGCTCGTCGACAAGATCATGATCTTCCTCGCCTGGCTCGTCCTCGGCGACCTCGACAAGCTCGGCATCCACCGCCCGGCCGTCGGCCCGCTAACGCTCAAGCACACGCAGGGCCGCGCCCCGGTGCTCGACACCGGCGCGCTCGCCAGGATCAGGTCCGGCCAGATCACCGTCGTCCCCGGCATCACACGCTTCACCAACTCCGACGCCGTGCTCTCCGATGGCACCGCCGTCCATGTCGACGCTGTCATCCTCGCCACCGGCTACAGGAGCAATGTGCCACAGTGGCTCCGGGCGACGGACTTCTTCGGCAAGGACGGCTACCCCAAGACGGAGTTCCCTAACGGCTGGAAGGGACAGTTTGGGCTCTATTCCGTCGGCTTCGCGCGCCGCGGCCTCTCCGGTGCCTCCGCCGATGCCGTGCACGTTGCCAAGGACCTCTGCCAGGTCTGGAAGGAGGAGAGGCCCTCAAAGAAGGCCGTCCGCCCGACCTACAGGAGGTCTATCTCCGTCGTCTTGTGATCAAGAAAAATTTACTCTCTTCGGTCTCAAAATAGATATCTTAGATTTGTCGAGATGTGTTAGATTTATCAAAATTTGGTGAATATCTATTTTAAGACGGATGGAGCGTTCCGACGGTAATTTATAAATAGCATTAGCATTTTTTTGAGTGATTTCATCGTGTAAAATTTGTGCACCTAAAAGTTAAAGCAGAAATAATTTTTTAAAAATATATTTGAATTAAGTATGTACACTTTACAAAAGATTGTACCCACTCCATTATACACCACACATGTCTTCAAGATGTGACCATGCAACCTCGTTAAATTAAGAAGGATCTGATGATTATTGTCAAAAAAGAATCGGACGATTCGATTATGCTTTCTCTCTCCCTCATCAACAAACCGTGACTTTTGTAGAGGATTGGTTTGTGTAACGATCCTCAAATTGACCCTATGCAGAATTTTGCGATTTTTGCCAAACCGGCATAGAAACAATTTGATGACATTTGGAAAACATGGAGATGAATGTTCTGACCATTTCTCTCCTGGCCCACGCATGGAATTGTTGCAATTTGATGGATCTTACCCTCAGCTTTGGCAATCGAGATGCGAGGAGTATTTCGCTCTTTGGGGAACTTCAAGTTCGCTAAGGATTTCGTATGCTTCACCGCAATTTGAAGGAGCAGGGGCAAAATGGTTGGAATCATTCAAGTAGAGTTCTTCACAGGATGTTTAGGAGGATTTCTGTAATTCTTTGCAGGCCCGATTTGGCAAGAACCATCATGCATCACTGCTCAGAAATATGTTTTACATTTGTCAAATTACAACTGTTGAAGCTTATGTAGAGGAATTCTCTCAATTGATTGAACAACTGTCTTCTTATGGTAAGCACCCTGACCCCTCTATTATGTCACCGGATTCATGGACGGCTTGAAGCCATAAGTGTTGATGGTTGCAATTCAGTTGCATGGATCACTCTACATAGCCTACCAATTAGCATTATTGCATGTGGAATTGGGGGATGTCACTACACTATTCAAATTCAAAAAAACGTTCAAATGATAAATGGGTAGCGCTGAGAAATTTTAGGCGAGCAAAAGGCTTATGTTACACTTATGAAGAGAAGTGGGGTAAGGAACACAAGTATGGGGCATAGTGCAGTTGCATGTGGGCGCAGGACTGGTGGATTTGTTTCAGCAAGCAAGCTCTCTTGATGATACCTCAGAATTCCAGGATGCCTCTAAACTCATGTGCATTTCAACAACGGTTGTTGGAAATTCAGTACCTACTAGGATGATTCAGATAGAAATCAAAATTGCTGAAACTAGTGACTTGATACTCATAGATTCTGACAGCACACATTCCTTCCTGAATGACAAAATTATTGCTCGGCTCCCTGTAATTCAACAGATGTCACCGGTGACAATCAAGGTGGTAGATGGTTCTCCTCCTATCAGTACTCAACATGTTCATGTGTGCTCTTGGCAATATGGTGTTGATACATTCTAATCAGAATACTTGCCTCGGTGAATTATGATGAAATTGTAGGATTGGAATTACTTGCTTCATTGGGACCAACTGTAGATGATTGGGGACATAAGTGGATCACTATTCACAATCAAGGCCACTCTATTACTTTTGGGGGGATTTCATAACTAGAACTAAAATGTTCAGCGATGGACATTTATGAAGTAACTACCGAAACATTACGTGTGCCACAAGAAGTGCAGAAGATATTGGATCAATTTGCTTCAATTTTGTGGCCCCTACTAGCATGCCACCTAGCAGGAAATATGACCATTCAATTCCATTAATTCCTAGAGCACAACCAATTTTAGTTAGGCCCTACAGATTTGCTCCGGAGTTAAAGACAAAGATATAAAAACATATAGCATAACTATTGGAAGAACCTTACCAATTATACTCGTTAAGAAAAATATTTTACTTGGAGATTGGTGGTTTACTAAAAATATCTCGATGCACTAACCAAACAAGGAGATTATCCTCTTCCAGTTATTGATGAATTACTGGATGAGTTGATGGGAGCTTGTTGGTTTTCAAAACTAGATCTTAGGGCTGGTTATCACCAAATAAGACATGAACCTAGGAAGTAAAGAAAAACTACATTTTAGGCACAAAATGGCCATTTTGATTTTAGTGTGATGTCCTTTAGTTTGATTGGAGCCCTTGACACATTTCAGAGAGCCATAAATGACACTTTGGCCCCTATATTAAGGAAATGTACAGTTGTGTTCTTTGATGATATTTTAATCTACATCAAAACTTATCAGAAACATTTGTCTCATTTAAAGTTGGTGGTGCAAATACCTTTTTGGACACACCAGTTGTGGGCAAGGGGTTGCTACAGATCAAAGAAAAATTGCTCCTTTAGTAACTTGGCTAGCACTAGTAAATATTAAGCAAGTGAGAAGTTTTCTAGGAATGACAGGTGTTACAAAAAATTCATTATAGAAAGACACATTGTTTCTATGGACTTCTAAAACTAGAACATCTTTTTAAACTCTAAAAGAAACTATCATTTCTGCTCGAGCGTTATCTCTGCCTGATTTCAATAAAGTCAATGTGATTGAAACTAATGCTTGTGATGTGGGGATTGGTGTTGTGCTTATGCAAGATGGCCACCCCTTAGATTATGTGAGAAAATCTCTTGGTCCCAAGAATCAGACTCTCTAAGTGTATACAAAGGAATATTTAGCAATTTTGATGGTTATCCAACAATGGAGACCAGTTTGCAAAACAAAGAATGTCTTATACTTACTGATCAAAGGAGCCTATGTAGTCTGACCGATCAAAGTCTACACACAAATTGGCAACATAAAGCTTTGGCCAAATTCATGGGATTCTAGTATAAAATAGTCTACAAAAAATGGGGCAGCCAATAGAGTTGTTGATGCCTTATCTAGAACACCAGCTGATGATTTGGAGGTGTTGGCTTTATCCATTGTTCAAGTTGTTTGGATTCAGGAGATTGTTGCTATCTTAAGAATTCTAAGGCTTAGAAGTTACTGCAACTATTGGCAATGGATCCTTATTCTCACCCAATATTCTTCGTGCAAAAGGGATTGTTGAAATGCAAGAATAGTATCGGGGTGGGTTCTCACAACAAGATTCAACTCAAAACTATCTTCGCCTTTCATGATTCTGTGTGGGTGGTCATTCTAGTTTTCACGTCGCTTACAAAAGAATCCTCTCTTTTTAGTGGACTGGCATGAAATCTCACATTCAACGATATGTGGCTACTTGTTTAATACGCCAGCATGCCAAAACTAAAAGGGTTATATACGCCGGACTCTTTCTACCATTCAACGTACCTACAAAAACTTGCCAGTCAACCATCTTGGATTTCATTCATGGATTGCCTCAGTGGATTTAAATATTGGTAAACATTAATTCTTTCCCTAAGTATGGACATTTTATTCTTGTCAGTCACCCCTTCACAACAGCCAAAATTGTTGATAATTTTATGGATAATATTTACAAATTGCACAGCCTTTCTGAATACGTGGTTTCTAACTGTGACCAATGAATTTTGGCAATGCATTTTCTCTATGTTGGGCATGCAGGTGTACTTGAGCTCTTCTTACCACCCCAGTTTGTCAATCAAACGGAAGGTAAATTAGTCCATTGAATGCTATTTGTGATGCTTCATCAATGAACATGCAAAACATTGGGCAATGGTTGTCTATGTGAGTTCTGGTATAACACCAACTAGCACATATCATGGGCAAAATGACGTTCGAGTTCAACAATGAAAATCCTCCTCGGTATTTTGGTATCCAACAATACAATATCATTGATTTAGACAACATTGATAAATGGCTTCAGAATCATACAATGGTGTTGGCATCTTGAAGCATCATCCGGATCGAGAAAAAGTGAAGATGAAGTCACCGACTGACAAGAAGCATATTGATCGTCGGTTTGAGGTGGGAGATTAAGTCTTTTTCAAATTGCATCCATACGTACTAACCTCGATAGCCAACAGTGCAAATCATAAGCTTTCGTTCAGGTATTATGGCCCCTACAAAGTTCTTGCTCGAGTGGATGAGGTTACTTACAAGATTGATCTTCCTAAATCGTCCAGGATTCATGCATAGTAAATATTTTTTTGCTCAAGCTTTGACTCAAGCCTCACCAACAAGTGCAATCATCCCTGCCTTCTCCTATTTTCAGTTTTGCATATTCCGATGAAAATTCTTCGCCGTCATCTTGTTACTAAGGGGAATCACACCATTTATCAAGGCATGTTGCTTTGGATCAAGTCAAAACCAATTGAAGCTACATGGGAGGATTTGGAGACATTGCAAGACGCATTTCCATGAGCTCTAGTTTGGGGGCAAGCTAGTTCTGAAGAATCAGGGTTTGTCATCAACCAAGGTGCTGACGATTTCAAGGAGGGAACACCACTTGAAGAGGTCGTGGGATGGTCCAAGAGGAGGACTAGGCTGTTGGAAATATGCCCTAGAGGCAATAATAAAAGTGGTTATTACTATATCTTTGTGTTTATGATAAATGTTTACATTCATGCTATAATAGTATTAACCGGAAACATTAATGCTTGTGTGATTTGTAAACTAAATTAGAGTCCCTAGTAAAGCCTCTTTATAATACTAGCTTGTTGGTTAATAGATGATCGTAGTTTCTCGATCATGAACATTGAGATGTTATTAACAACAAGATCATATCATTAGGAGAATGGTATGATGGACATACTCCTATAGATAAGAGTAGCATAAAGATCAAGTCATTTCAATAGTTCGTTTGCTATAAGCTTTCTGATACATAGTAACCTAATTCCTTCGACCATGAGATCATGCTAATCACCATCACCGGAAGGATGCTTTGATGACATCAAACACCACACCGTAACTGGGTGGCTATAAAGGTGGCATCGAGTGTTCGGAAAGTATGGGTTGAGGCACATGGATCAAGAGTGGGATTTGTCCATCCATATGACGGTTAGATATACTTTGGGCCCTCTCGGTGGAATGTCATCCAATTAGCTTACAAGAATGTGACTGGCTCACAAGGGATCACATATCACGGGAACGAGAAAAGAGTACTTGTCGGTAACGAGGTTGAACCAGGTATGCAGAGATACCGACGATCAAAACCTCGGATAAGTAAACTATCGTGAGACAAAGGGAAATTGGTATCGTATGTAAGTGGTTCATTCGATCGCAAATTAATCGTAAAATATGTGGGAGCCATATGAATTTCCAGATTCCTCTATTGGTTATTGATCGGAGAAGTGTCTCGGTCATGTCCGCATAATTCACGAACCGTAGGAAGACACACTTAAGCATTCGATGTTGTTTAGTAGATGTGGAAAGTTAATAGGGATACTGAATGTTGTTCAGAGTCTTGGATGGGATCCGAGATATCACGAGGAGATCCGGAATGGTCCGGAGAATAAGATTCATATAAGGAAAGTCCGATTCTGGAGTTCGGGAAACATTCCGATGTTTTCATCGGAGAGGTTCTAGAAGGTTCTAGAAGGTTCACCGGTCCAGAAGGAGAATGGTCCATGGATGTGTCATGGGTAAGTGGAATGATTAGATCATATCCTAGGTCACTTGGTGTGGTCATTTGTGAGAGAGAATTAAAGCTCTAAATTGAAAGTCAAACGGGAGGTTTGAAAAGTCAAACTGGAACAATGGTTTCCTAGTGGAAGTAGGAAAGAGTCCTTCCAACTTGGGTTTGGAAGTGGATTCAAACGCACCCCTCCCAAGGCTGCCCCCCTCTCATAAATAGAGGGGGAGGGCTGCCCCAAAAGCACCAAGCCCAAGCCCCTCTCCACCCGAGCCGTCGCCGCCGACCCGCCGCTGCCTTGCGCCACCGCCGGCCCGTCGCCATCGCCCTAGCCGCCGCTGACACCTCCTCCCCCTCACGGTCTTATAAACCCTAGACCACCAGGAAATCATAGATCCACCATAACTCGCACCGACTTAGGCGAAGCCCTGCGGGATCTTCCCTCTACTTTTGACACCACGCCGTCATGCTACCGGAATCGCGAGGGGAGAACTACAACCTCCGCTGCCTGCTAGAACAAGGGAGATGAAGGTCTTCATCGAGTACCGAACGTGTGACTACGGGAGCTGCGGAGCCGCAGCCGGAAGGATCGTCTACGCGATCTTGAGATCGGCAAGTGTACGACTACATCACCCACGAGAATCTGCTCTCTTTAACCGCTTTGGAATCTTCGAGGGTGAGTGCTTCTATCAACTCGTTGCTACAATCTAGTAGATAGATCTTGGCTTATTTATGTGCATGCGTAGAAATTTTTTGTTTTCCATGCTACGAGCCCATACAGTGGTATCAGAGCCGTGTCTATATGTAGATCTGTTGCACGAGTAGAACGCAATGGTCATTATGGGCGGTGGTGCTTTTATTATCAATTGATTTTTGTGTATTTTGCGACTTGTGGTATGATGGGATGAAGCGGACCGGGCTAACTTACATGACATCGTTCATGAGACTTGCTTCACGCTTAACATGCAACTTGTATTGCATAAGTGGCTTTGCGGGTGTCTCTCTCTCCCATCATAGTATAGATTCAATTTACAATGGGCACTTGATAGTTCAAACATCAACGTTGTGGTTTTTGTCCGTAAGTTAGATCGACACTTATTGAAAGCCCCAAACCACGTAAAATATGCAAAAAAAAATAGCGGCGTCTAAATTTGTTTTGCAGGGGTGTGCTGTGATGTAATATGGTCATGATTGTGATTATATATAACGTATGTGTAACACCCTCAGAATCGGACCTATGCAAGTTTGAGCAAAATTCGCCAAACCCGCATAGCAACGATTCAAAGGTGCCCACCAGGCACTTTCGTGCGGGTGGAAAACGAAGTAATAACATTACACAACAGTCCTCGATGGGACCCACAGAACAGATATATATAACAACGACTCAAAGAGTCAAGAATACAAATATAATATACAAAGATCCAAATCACCTTGAAACGATATAGCGTCCAGCTACGGACAAGATGCAAATGGGGCTAAGAGCCCTGAAGAATAACCAATGGCGTCCATAACCCCTGCCCAAGCGCCGAAGGGTAACCACTAACGACGCCGATCTCAAAACCGCTTAAACAAAGGGTGCCGACAAAGGGCAAAGGAAAAGAAGGCGTCGATCGAGGCCAGTGCAGCGAGGCTAGAATCGGCGGTCCTCGCCTACATAGGTATGGTGGATCAAGCGGCAGCGGCATGCACTAAACAACCTATAGAGACTGATACATGCGTTAATCGAGAGAGGGTAAGAAGGACCTATCCGGAACTAACCTGATGCTAACACCAAACAAACCCATCCTGGTGTTTCCCCCTCGAGACCAAACGAGGAAGTCAACCGAGGAACTCACACCGTTGGCAGTTTTACTCATTCAGTTATCGTTGCAGCAATTACTAGTCAGGTATAGATAATTGTCCTGATAAAAGAAGCAGTGGGCCCTTTTTAGTTAACCATTCCATGATAGTGGCAACACTTACTAGTCATATACATTTATCATGAGATAACCCAAAAACCCAGCAGTTGTTGGTACTTTTATTCAGCCATTCCGTTGTAGTTGCAAGATTTACTAGTCAGGTACAATTGTCGCAAGCGACAACCAAACAAGCAATTGTGGGCAGTATTAATTAGCCATTCCGTTATAGTGAAGCTGATTACTAGTCATTATAAAGTCAAATTTATAACAATAAACTTTAGTTATGCTTGTCTATGATCGAGATCTCTGTCCAAGTCGTCCATATCCATGACACGGCTTTCGAAAGTTTTACCGGCGGGGTGCACCAATAGCAACACGCCGATCAACCTGAAAAACCAAACAAAACCCAACGAGGCTTTCACGACTGAACAATCACAGGATTCGAAATATTTGGGGCCACCTTGAGTACACCATAGCAAGTAAGCAAGCTTCGAGACGGACTCAAGGTTTGCGTCAATGGTCAGGCTTAATCGGGAACCCAAAACTCGGTGTCGATACCGTAATCACTCCGCTTCCTAAACAGTACAGGTGCTATCCGTCGCACAATTTAAATACGTAAAGTAGCATGGCATAAGTACAGGATCGTAAATAAAACCTCAAACTAGTTGTGGCCCCAAGAAATAAGATGAATCAAGCTCGCTCAGGGGTCCCATATACCTCCCGGATGTGGATAGCGCGATAAATCAAGGAACAGTATCAAGTACTCGGGGTCTTACGGGACACAAGTGGGCGTCGAAACCAAATATTTTCTATCACCCACCGATGCCTCTGCTTATTTCAATTTTAGTTGTTAAACAGGAATTAAAGTGACGATAAGTAAAACTAGAATCATCTGCAACATCAACATGCGGCAATACATCGGCAACTGTGGCATAGAACGACACGCAGCAGCACTCGAGCAAGCGACTACGACGCGCACGTCCAACTATCTACCAAGCAACAGGTAATAGGATGTGTCCAAGGCAATATACGGCTGCAGGGAATATCACGGGTACGGGAACTAGAGCAACGCACACAGATAGCAATAGATCAACAGGAGGGAAGTAAATACTATAAAAGTAAGATAGGTAGAAAGGGGGAGATGCTCGCCTGAAAACATTGCCGAAGGTGCAACCGAAGATCGGGGCGAAGCTCACATCAACTCAACGGCCTTATCCGCGAAGAAGCAAAACACTAGAAGAATCACCGGATGTACTATTTAATTCAACGGCAGAAGATCGGCATGATGCATGTATGATGTATGGCATGGCAAGGTGCGATGCAATTAGGTCAATATTAAGTGGAACCGGGGGTCCCGACAATTAATTAGGTGGTTCAAGTTGTCTATCTACCCCGCAAATTAAATGTTGTTTTAACAAGGCAAGATTATAGTATTGGTTCGCTACACAAGTTTAAATGAGGCCAATATGAGACTAGATTTGCCCGCATATGGGCCCATATTTAATTATTTGGTGAATCGGCATAAGGCCCCCAAACCACAGATATGCATGCGAGATGAATGATTAAATGTGCAACAAGTTGTGGTTATATTATAAAATAAGGGTTCGGGAAGGGTTCACACATTGAGGGGTCTCGACGGTCTTGGGGCTCCGGGGTTCGGGGTTCGACAGGGTCCGGGGTCCGGTCTCGGGGTCCAGAGTTCGGCGGGTCCGTTCTCAGCGGGATCGTTCTTTCGTTCTCGGTAACGGGGCAGATCTTGCGTTCCGGGAAGATGTACTTGGCGGTCTCCGGCCCCACCCGGGTCGGGGCCGATCTTGTCGTCGCGAAGGTCTTGTCGGGTCCGCGCCATCGAGTCGGTCTCGGCATCCGGGGCGAAGTGCTTGTCGTGTCGCAGGCGATATTGTCGGCTCCTCCGAGGCCTTGGGGTTCGCACTTGGGGTCGGTGACGAGCTTGTGCGGTACCAGTTCCTCATAGCCCTCCTTGGTTCATTGATGTCGATGGAGATCTTGGACCTTGACGTCATGGCGACGGTGCACCGGGTCTTGGCCACAAGGAAGTAGAACTTCGGCGATGGTCTGAAGCGACATCGTGGGATGCATCGATAAAGCGACATCCGGACGAGTCTTGACGGAAGCTCTTCTCCACACGCGATATCCAACGGAAGGCTCTGCGGTGCTACGGCGAGTCCAACTCGAGCCAAGGCGGGACAAGCCGAACCTGGCTGCGTCTGAGGCAACAGCCTCGAGCTAGGGCTCGGGCCTTGGCGGCTCGGATAATGGCGGAGGAGGCAGGGACCTGGCCCACGGCGAACGCCTGTGTCGAGGAGGCGGGGTCGGCCCACGGGCGGCGAGGCCAAGGCCACGGACGGCACGGCCAGACGCCTGTGAGGCGCCGACGGAGAAGGCGAGGCCGGCGGGCGGCCGCCGAGCGACCGGGAAGAGCTTGGGGGGCTCGCGAGGGCACCGCCGAGGAGGTCGCGGCCGGGTCGGCGACGAGGAGGACATGGCCGTCAGCCAGCGGTTGCTGGTCGCGAGGCGAGGCGGGCGAAGGCTGCAGTGGCCTGATTGGGGCAGGGACTGGCAGGCTGACGCGGCGGGAAAGCGGAGGAGAGCCAGGAGGTGAGGGCGGTGAGGTGCAGTGCAGTCTTGGCTGCTGGAAGGGCCGGTTCAGGCGAGGCGGCGCGGGCGGAAAGCAGCGAGGCGGAGGGCCAGTAGGCGAGGAGGCGAGGGCGGCGCTTCATGTATTCAGAGAGGGAGAGAGGCGCGCGCGGGGAGGGCGGTCAGAGGAAGAAGAGAAACAGGGGACGCGGAGGAGGGTGGTGCGTGGGGCCCAGGACGGGTGACGTGGACCGCGTGGGGGAAGGTGGGATCCGGTGGGGGAGGCTGCCTGCGTGTGTGGTGTGTGTGGGTTGGGTTGTGGGCAGGTGGAGAGAGGGAGGAGAGAGGGAGGCCACGTGGCAGCATGTGAGAGGAGGGGGTGAGGGGAGAGGGTGAGGTGGCGCAAGGGGAGTGGCCAGGGTGATGTGGCTGGGATGTGTGGGTAGGGTTTTAGGTGGCTTTAGGATTTAGGTAGGGCTGGCAGGGTGGACCGATCTGTTTACACGGGGGTGGTCGTTCGGGTCGGGTTGGCCCGTTCGACTGCCCCCACTAAAAACAATGCAAATAATTTATTTATTTAAACGGACCGTTTGCAAAACACATTTAATCAAAACAAAATATTCCGGCGATCCGGGTTTGCGTTTGAATAAAGACGGGGCGTTTTTAGAAAAACAAAACGGGCTTGCGAACATAGTTTTATGCAAACAATGCATGATGATGACGATGCAATGCACAAATTCAACGCGATTTTCTAGTAGTGGTTTTGCGGGATGCCACAGTATGCAATGTTCCTTATTGTAAGTTGGAAACCAGCATGAGCCATATGGTTGTCTTTTAAATTCCGTTAAGACCTGCGTGTCTATTCAAAGTAGTTATAATAGTTGATGCTGGTGGACGACAACCATGAAGCGGCGCCATTGACCTTGACGCCATACCGGTGATGATGGAGATCATGTTCGTGCTTCAAGATGGAGATCGGAAGCACAAGAAGAAATGCCATATCATATCACATATTATGAATTGCATGTGATGTTAATCCTTTTATGCATCTTGTATTGCTTAGTTCTTGACGATAGCATTATAAGATGATCCCTCAAGCACACAATTTCAAGTTTTAAAGTGTTCATCCTTAGTAAGCACCGTTGCTAAAGCTCGTTGTTTCAAAACACCACATGATGATCGGGTGTGTTAGATTCTGCGAGTGTATACAACGTGAGCAAGCCAGATTTGCTCATGCGAAAGCTAAGGTTTGATCTTGACGAGCCTAGCATGTACAGACATGGACTCGGAACACGGATCACCGAAAGGTAAAGCATGAGTCATATAGTAGAAATGATGAACATGTTGATTGTTCGCCATTGAAGCTACATCAACTCTCGTGATGATCGGTTTTGATGTGGTGGATTTGGTTCGTGTGATCACTAAAACAATGTGAGGGATATTATTTTGAGTGGGAGTTCACCTAGATTAATTTAACTATTAATTAGAACTCAATTGTCATAAACTTAGTCTAAACTATTGCAAATAAGTTGTAGATCAATGGTGGCCCCTTCCATCAATTTTAATGCGTTCCTAGAGAAAGAAAAGTTGAAAAACAATGGAAGCAACTTCACGGATTGGTTCCGCAATTTGAGGAGTGTCCTCAATGCTGGTAATTTGACCTATGTCTTGATGCACTTGGGTGACCCTGCGGTGATGCTACCGATGAGGTAAAGAATGGTTTCCTCGCTCGGAAGAATCAGTACTCCATAGTGCAGTGTGCTATCTTGTATGGTTTGGAATCGGAGCTTCAGAAAAGGTTTGAGAACCATGACCCACATGATATTGTCCGTGAACTCAAAATGATATTTGAGGCTCACGCGACAGTTGAGAGTTATGAGGCTTCTGAAAAGTTCTTTAACTGCAAGATGGAAGAGGGTAGCTCCGTCAGTGAGCACGTGCTTAAGATGTCTGGGCACGCAAGCAAGCTTCAAAGCTTAGGTATAGTGATTCCTAATGCTTTGGGGATTCACCGTGTCCTCCAATCACTACCACCAAGTTACAAGAACTTTGTGATGAACTATAATATGCGAAACATGGACAAGTCGTTGCCCGAACTCTTCTCCATGTTGAAGTCTGTGGAAGTGGAGATCAAGAAAGATCACCAAGTGTTGTTGGTCAAAAAACCATCAAATTGAAGAAGCAAGGCAAGTCTAAGAAAAAGGGAAACTTCAAGAAGGGCGGTAAGAAAGTCACCGCGTCGGCGAAGAAGACCAAGGCTGGGCCTAAGGCTGATACTGAGTGCTTTTACTACAAGGAGAGGTCCTTTGGGCGGAATTGCCCTAAGTACTTGGCGGATTTGAAGAACGACAACATCAAGAAGAAAGGTATAGCCGATATACATGTTATTGATGTGTATCTCACTAGTACTCGTAGTAGTGCTTGGGTATTTGATACTGGTTCGGTTTCTCATATTTGTAACTTGAAACAGGTGCTGCAGAATAAACGGAAGCTAGCGAAGAACAAGGTGACGATGCGCGTTGGAAATGGATCAAAGGTTGATGTGATCGCGGTCGGCACGCTACCTCTTCATCTACCATCGGGATTAGTTTTATACTTAAATAATTGCTATTTGGTGCCTGCGTTGAACATGAACATTATATCCGGATCATGTTTATTGCGAGGCGGTTACTTGTTTAAGTCCGAGAATAATGGTTGTTCGATTTATATGAGTAATATGTTTTATGCACATGCACCTTTGATAGATGGTCTATTTTTATTGAATCTCGATTGTAGTAATACACACATTAATAACATTGAAGCTAAACGTTTGAAATTGAGTGATAACTCGACCTATATGTGGCACTATCGTCTTGGTCATATTGGAGTGAAGCGTATGAAGAAACTCCATTCCGATGGACTTCTTGAATCACTTGATTTTGAATCACTTGAAAGATGTGAAGCATGTCTGATGGGTAAAATGACTAAGACTCCATTTTCTGGTATGATGGAGCGAGCTACGAACTTGTTGGAAATCATACATACCGATGTGTGTGGTCCAATGAGTGTAGCATCGTGCGGTGGTTATCGCTATATTCTTACCTTCATGGATGACTTGAGTAGATATGTGTATATCTATTTCATGAAACATAAGTCCAAAACTTTCGAGAAGTTTAAGGAATTTCAAAGTGAGGTAGAGAATCAACGTAACAAGAAGATTAAATTTCTACGATCTGATCGTGGAGGTGAATATCTAAGTTATGAGTTTGGCGAGCATTTGAAGAAATGTGGAATACTTTCACAATTGACACCGCCAGAAACACCACAACATTATGGTGTGTCCGAACATCGTAATCGAACTCTCTTAGATATGGTTCGTTCTATGATGTCACTTACAGATTTACCGCTATCATTTTGGGGTTATGCATTAGAAACAACCACATTCACTTTAAATAGGGCACCATCTAAATCCGTTGAAACGACACCGTATGAATTATGGTTTGGTAAGAAACCTAAATTGTCGTTCCTTAAAGTTTGGGGTTGTGAAGCTTATGTAAAGAAGTTGCAGCCCGAAAAGATTGAACCCAAAGCGGAAAAATGCGTCTTCATAGGATACCCGAAGGAAACTATTGGGTATACCTTCTATCATAGATCCGAGGGCAAAATCTTTGTTGCCAAGAATGGATCCTTTCTAGAGAAGGAGTTTATATCGAAAGAAGTGTCTGGAAGGGAAGTAGAACTCGACGAGGTTGTTGAACCTTCTCTTAAACTTGGGAGTAGCGCAGCACCGGAAGTAGTACATGTGGCGCCTACACCAATAAGAGAGGAAGTTGATGGTGTTGATCATGAAACTTCGGTTGAAGTTACTACAGAGCCTCGCAGGTCAACAAGAACTTGTACCACTCCTGATTGGTATGATCCCATTATGAGTGTCATGTTGGTGGACAACACCGATGACCCTGCGACATATGAGGAAGCGATGATGAGTCTAGATTCCAATAAATGGCATGAAGCCATGAAATCCAAGATTGGATCCATGTACGAAAACCAAGTATGGACTTTGGTGGACTTACCGGATGGCCGGAAGACTTTCGAGAACAAATGGATTTTCAAGAAGAAAACAGATGCTGATGGTAATGTTACTGTCTATAAAGCTCGACTTGTCGCAAAAGGGTTTCGACAAATTCAAGGAGTTGACTACGATGAGACTTTCTCACCGTTAGCGAAGCTAAAGTCTGCTAGGATTATGTTAGCAATCGCTGCATATTATGATTATGAGATATGGCAGATGGATGTCAAAACGACGTTCCTCAATGGAGACATTGATGAAGAGTTGTATATGGTACAACCCAAAGGTTTTGTCGATCCTAAAGATGCTAACAAGGTATGCAAACTTCAATGGTCCATTTATGGATTGAAGCAAGCATCTCGGAGTTGAAATCAACGTTTTGATAAGGTGATCAAAAGCTTTGGTTTTATACAAACTTATGGAGAATCTTGTATTTACAAAAAAGTGTGTGGGAGATCTGTAGCATTCTTAATACTATATGTAGATGACATATTGTTGATTGGGAATGATGTAGACCTTCTTACTAGTGTCAAGGATTATTTGAATAATAATTTTTCAATGAAAGATCTTGGCGAAGCAGCTTACATATTAGGCATAAAGATTTATAGAGATAGATCGAGACGCCTAATATCATTGTCACAGAGTACATATTTGGACAAAGTTCTAAAGAGGTTTGGAATGGTAGATAGCAAGAAAGGGTTCTTGCCCATGTTTCCCAATACGATCTTGAGTAAAACTCAAAGTCCTGCAATGGCAGAAGATAGAGAAAGGATGAGTAAGACTCCCTATGCCTTAGCCATAGGATCTCTTATGTATGCCATGCTATGTACTAGACCCTACATTGCATATGCTATTAGTTTGACTAGCAGATATCAAAGTGATTCAGGAGTGGATCATTGGACAATGGTCAAAAACATCCTTAAGTATTTGAGAAGAACTAAGGATATGGTTCTTTCTTATGGAGGTGATGAACAGCTAATTGTCAATGGTTACACCGATGCTAGTTGGAACACCGATTCGGATGATTCTAAATTACAATCTGGATACGTATTTACTTTGAATGGTGCAACAGTTAGCTGGAGGAGTGCAAAACAAAGCATTGTGACGAGATCTTCAACTGAATCGGAATACATAGCTGCTTCGGAGGCTTCACAAGAAGCGATATGGATGAAGGAGTTCATTACAGAGCTCGGTGTGGTTCCAAGTGCGCTGGACCCAATGTCTATCTATTGTGATAATATGGGCGCTATAGCCAACTGTGCAAGAACCAAGGTCACACAAGAAGCTGAAGCATATCAAGCTACATTTTCACGCTATTTGTAACACCCTCAGAATCGGACCTATGCAAGTTTGAGCAAAATTCGCCAAACCCGCATAGAAACGATTCAAAGGTGCCCACCAGGCACTTTCGTGCGGGTGGAAAGCAAGTAATAACATTACAACAGTCCTCGATGGGACCCACGAGCAGATATATATAACGACTCAAAGAGTCAAGAATACAAATATAATATACAAAGATCCAAATCACCTTGAAAGCGATATAGCGTCCGACTACGGACAAGATGCAAATGGGGCTAAGAGCCCGAAGAATAACCAATGGCGTCCATAACTCCTGAGGCCAAGCGGAAGGGTAACCTGCTAACGACGCCGATCTCAAACCTGCTTAAACAAAGGGGTGCCGACAAAGGGCAAAGGAAAAGAAGGAGCGTCGATCGAGGCGACACGGCGAGGCTAGAATTGGCGGTCCTCGCCTACATAGGTATGGTGGTGGCGGCGTGACGGCAATGAGCACTAAACAACCTATAGAGACTCGATTCAATGGCGGCGGCTCGAGAGGGTAAGAAAGACCTATTCGGATCCAACCGGTACTAGCATCAAACAAACCCATCTGGCGTTTCCCCTCGAGACCAAACGAGGAAGTCAACCGAGGAACTCACACGGTTGGCGCTTTAATTATTGATTATAGTTGTGGCACTTTACTAGTCGGTTTAGATTATCGTCTGGTAAAGTAAGCGATGGGCACTTTAGTTATCCATTCCGTTATAGTGGCGATTTACTAATCGATACATATAGCATGAGATAAACCCAAAACCCAAAGCTTGTTGGTAATTTTATTCAGCCATTTCGTTGAAGTTGCAATACTTACTAGTCGATACAATTGTCGCATGGCAACCAAACAAGCAATTGTGGGAAGTATTAATTAGCCATTCCATTATAGTGAAGCTGATTACTAGTCATTATAAGTCAAATTTATAGCGATAAACTTTAGTTATGCTTGTCTATGATCAAGAAAGCGTGCTCCAAGTCGTCCATATCCATGGACACGGCTTTGAGAAAGTTTTACCCGGCCGGGTGCACCAATAGCAACACACGCCGATCAACCTCGGAAAAACCAAATCAAAACCCAACGAGGCTTTCACATTGAACAATCACAGGATTCAGAAATATTTGAGGCCACCCTTGAGTAGATCCATAGCAGTAAGCGAGCTCAGACGGACTCAAGGTTTGGGTGGACGGTCAGCGACCGGGAACCCCAAACGGGCTTGTCGACACCGCGAATCGTGTCCGATCCTAACAAGATGCAGTGTGCGATACCTCGCAATCGTAATAAAGCGATAAACATGGCATAAGTACAGATAGTAAATAAAACCTCAAACTAGTTT
The DNA here is from genome assembly GCA_030063025.1 of Avena longiglumis. NCBI lineage: Eukaryota > Viridiplantae > Streptophyta > Magnoliopsida > Poales > Poaceae > Avena > Avena longiglumis. Next base: position 17,233,250 of record CP125978.1, on the reverse strand, counting down.
GTGGCCCCAAGAAATAAGAATGAATCAAGCTCGGCTCAGGGGTCCCATATACCTCCGGATGTGGATAGCGCGAGAAAACAAGGAACAGAATCAAGTACTCGGGGTCTTACGGACACAAGTGGGCGTTAAAACCAAATGTTATCTATCACCCACCGATGCCTCTCGCTTATTCAATTTTAGTTGTTAAACGAAATTAAAGTGACGATAAGTAAAACTAGCATCATCTCCAACATCAACATGCGGCAATACATCAAGAATCGTGGCATTTGACGACACACATCAGACTTGAGCAAGCAACTACGACGCGCAAGTCCAACTATCTACCAAACAATGTAATAGGATGTGTCCAAGGCAATATAGGGCACTGTATATCACGTATATCACGGAAACTAAAGCATCGCAACACAGATAGCAATAGATCAACAGGAGGGAAGTAAATACTATAAAAGTAAGATAGGTAGAAAGGGGGAGATGCTCGCCTGAAAACATTGTCGAAGGGTTCATCCGAAGAACGGGGTGAAGCTCACATCAACTCAACGGCCTTATCCGCGAAGAAGCAAAACACTAGAATAAACACCGGATGCAATATTTAATACAACGGCAGAAGATCGGCATGATGCATGTATGATGAATGTCATGGCAACGGGCGGTGCAATTAGGTCAGATTAGGCGGAACCGGGGTCCCGACAATTAATTAGGTGGTTCAAGTTATTTGACTACCCCGCCATTTAAATGTTGAGTTAACATGGCACGATAAGTTACCGGTTCGCTACACAACTTTAAATGAGGCCAATATGAGACTAGATTTGCCCGCATATGGGCCCCATATTTAATTATTAGGTGAATCGGCATAAGGCCCCCAAACCACATGATATGCATGCGAGATGAATGATTTGATGTGCAACAATTGTATTATATTATGAAATTAGGGTTTCGGAAAGAGGTTCACACATTAGGGGGTCTCGACGAACTTGGGGTTCCGGGGTCCGGGGTCGGTCTCAGGGTCCAGGGGTCGACGGAACGGTCTCACGGGAACGTTCTCGGAAAAGGGTATATCTTGGTGTTCCGGGAAGCCGGACTTGGTTCGGTGTCGGGGCGCATCGAGGTCTTGGGGTTCCACCTTGATTATCGGGGACGAACTTGGGGCTCGAAGCCGGGTCTCCGGGGTTCCCTGTCGGAGTACTTGATGTTCCGTGATGGAGTTCTTGTCGGGGATTATCCGGACACATACGACTCGGTACGGTCTTGGAGTCTCGCGCCCGAGGTCTTGCGCGATTCTTCGGGGTCTCGTATCGGTGAAGAGGTCTCGACGCTTCACGGTCTTGACCCGGACGGAGAGCTTGAGTGTCGCGGTCCCATTGTCGTGGCGAGCTTGGCGTTCGGGTCCTCGACGCGTCCGAGGTCTCGGCGTCGATGTCCGGGTATCTTCGCTCCCTATCAACACACTCGAGGTTCGCTTGGTCGCCGAGGAACTTGTTGTATCGGCACCATCGCCTCCGGGCTCCAGGATGTAGTACTTGGGTTTGGCCTTGGTCAACTAGACATGGCACGGTTGGAGGTACATCTTCACCACGAGCGGGGATGGCGTGGACCTGCACGGAGGCGGGGGCGCGGCCGACGGTGGTTGAGGCCGGCGGCGGGCCTGGCGGACGACGGAGGGAGGACGCTGGACCGCGGGGCCGACGGAGCCCGGCCGCTCGTGGACGGCACGGGAGCGGCGAGGAGGAAGGCTCGGGGCGGCTCGGAGCTCGACGGAGAGGACGGCCGGGCGGAGCGCTGTGGGCGGACCGCATCGCGGGCGGCGCGAGCCGCGGGCTCGGGAGGCGGGTCGACGGGTCACGGGCGGCGGAGACGGCGGGCGCGTCGCGGAGCCCAGCGGAGAGGCGGGCGCGGCTCGCTGGACGGAAGTGGCGCCTTGCCGGGACGGGTGGAGCCTCGAGCATGGCGATGGGCGGCGTGGCGGGCGAGGCTGGGAGGCGGAGGCGCGAGGCGGCAGCAAGTGGAGCTCGAGGTGGAGCGGCGGGCGCGACACACGGAGCGGGCGGCCATGGGGTCGAGTGAGGTCGAGGGAGGCTGGGGGTTGGGAAGAAGACGGGCAGGACGGGGTTGGGAGTGCTGTGGGGCCTGGTGAGGGCTGAGGCCATGGCAGGGAGGAGGGTCGCCGGGAGAGGTTCTGGCGGGCGGAGAGGAGAAGAAGGGATGGGGTGAGGCGGGCGGGGAGGTTGTCGGGGAGGAGACGCGTGGAGGGAGGTTGGCGCGGGCCCAGTGGGACGGGGCCAGGAGGCTTGGCCTTGGGAGGGACATCCGGGAGGTGGGGTTGACCATGGGACCCACGGGCAGGAGCCAAAGTCTTTGTGGCAAGGCGCAGTGTGTGTGGCTGGGTGTGGGTTGGTGAGTGTCTTTGAGTGGGTGAGGGAGGGCTGTGGGTTGGGCCATGTGGCGCTTTAGGATTGGAGGGGAGAGAGAGGGGGGGGTGGGGGGTTTGGATTGGGGGGAGGGGGGTGGAGGGTAGGTTGGGTAGGAATTTGGGTAGGTTTAGGAATTAGAGGGGCAGGTTGGGGTGGACCGATTAGAAAAACTGGGGCGGTCGTTCGGGTCGGGTTGGCCCGTTCGACTGCCCCTACTAAAATAAATATAACTTTTATTTATTTCAAACGAAACTTTTGCAAACCGATATCGGGCCAAACAAAAATATTCCGGCGACCCGGATTTGATGTTTGAAAATAAAGAGGGCGTTTAGAAAACAACACGGGCTTTGCGAAAATAGTTTTGGCAAACAATGCATGGTGATGACGATGCAATGCACAAATTCAACGCGATTTTCTAGTAGTGGTTTTGCGGGATGCCACACTATTCGAGAGCATGTCCAAGATGGTGACATAAAGATTTGCAAAGTACACACAGATCTGAATGTGGCGGATCCGTTGACTAAACCTCTCCCGAGGGCAAAACATGACCAGCACCAAACCGCCATGGGTGTTCGGTATATTACCATGTAATCTAGATTAGTTGACTCTAGTGCAAGTGGGAGATCTGGAGATATGCCCTAGAGGCAATAATAAAAGTGGTTATTATTATATCTTTGTGTTTATGATAAATGTTTACATTCATGCTATAATAGTATTAACCGGAAACATTAATGCTTGTGTGATTTGTAAACTAAATTAGAGTCTCTAGTAAAGCCTCTTTATAATACTAGCTTGTTGGTTAATAAATGATCGTAGTTTCTCGATCATGAACATTGAGATGTTATTAACAACAAGATCATATCATTAGGAGAATGGTATGATGGACATACTCCTATAGTAAGCGTAGCATAAAGATCAAGTCATTTCAATAGTTCGTTTGCTATAAGCTTTCTGATACATAGTAACCTAATTCCTTCGACCATGAGATCATGCTAATCACCATCACCGGAAGGATGCTTTGATGACATCAAACACCACACCGAATCGGGTGGCTATAAAGGTGGCATTGAGTGTTCAGAAAGTATGGGTTGAGGCACATGGATCAAGAGTGGGATTTGTCCATCCATATGACGGATAGATATACTCTGGGCCCTCTCGGTGGAATGTCACCCAATTAGCTTGCAAGCATGTGACTGGCTCACAAGGGATCACATATCACGGGAATGAGAAAAGAGTACTTATCGGTAATGATGTTGAACTAGGTATGCAGAGATACCGGCGATCAAAACCTTGTATAAGTAAACTATCGTGAGACAAAGGGAAATTGGTATCGTATGTAAGTGGTTTATTCGATCGCAAAGTAATCGTAGAAATATGTGGGAGCCATATGAATTTCCAGATTCCTCTATTGGTTATTGATCGGAGAAGTGTCTCGGTCATGTCCGCATAATTCACGAACCGTAGGGAGACACGCTTAAGGATTCAATGTTGTTTAGTAGATATGGAATATTAGTAGGGATACCGAATGTTGTTCGGAGTCTCGGATGAGATCCAGGATATCACGAGGAGATCCGGAATGGTCCGGAGAATAAGATTCATATAAGGAAAGTCCGATTCCGGAGTTCGCGAAACATTCCGATGTTTTCATCGGAGAGGTTCTAGAAGGTTCTAGAAGGTTCACCGGTCCGGAAGGAGAATGGTCCATGAATGTGTCATGGGTAAGTGGAATGATTAGATCATATCCTAGGTCACTTGGTGTGGTCATTTGTGAGAGAGAATTAAAGCTCTAAATTGAAAGTCAAACCGGAGGTTTGAAAAGTCAAACTGGAACAATGGTTTCCTAGTGGAAGTAGGAAAGAGTCCTTCCAACTTGGGTTTGGAAGTGGATTCAAACTCACCCCTCCCAAGGCTTCCCCCTCTCATAAATAGAGGGGGAGGGCTGCCCCAAAGCACCAAGCCCAAGCCCCTCTCCACCCGAGCCGCCACGCCGACTGCCACCGCCATACCGCCTTGCCTTGCGCCATCGCCGGCCCGTCGCCGTCGCCTAGCTACCGTCGGCACCTCCTCCTCCCGGTCTTCTAAATCCTAGACCATCGAGAAACCCTAGATTCACCATAACTCGCACCGGCTTAGGCGAAGTCCTGCGAGATCTTCCCTCTACTTCCGACACCACGCCATCGTGCTGCCAAACTCTCGAGGGGAGAACTACAACCTCCATTTTCTTTGGAACAAGGAGAAGAAGGTCTTTATCGAAAGTCTAACGTGTGACCGATCATGAAGCTATCCGAACGCAGGAAGGATCGTCTACGCGATCTTGAAATCGGCAAGTGTACGACTACATCACCCACGGGAATCTGCTCTCGTTAACCGCTTTGGAATCTTCGAGGGTGAGTACTTCTATCGACTCGTTGCTACAATCTAATAGATAGATCTTGGCTTGTTTGTGTGTATGCGGTAGAATTTTTTTGTTTTCCATGCTACGAACCCCTACAAAGGCTGCCATGACTACTTAAACACAAGATCCTAGATGAGATCGACGGCGGTGGACTAGGCAGAAACGATTATTTAGGCTTATCTTGTTCTAGACTTTATGCACCTTGTAATATCGCTATAGATGTGTGGGAGGTTGGATGGATCATCTGAGAAACAAAGCCATTCCTGAGATCTAGATCCGCTTTTCCTTGTGAAGCTTCTTGCCCGTGATTACCTAGTTGTATCTGTAGGATCTAACACTAACTCGACCCTGGCCTGCCTCGCCTTAAGGCCATCGCTCGCCTCCAACTGATGTGATGTCCCTCCGGGCTAGCAGCCTGGTCTCCACCACCACATGTGTCTTCATCTCCGGCCACGACGCACACCGCACGCGCGAGCACGCGCGAGCTAGAGTAGTAGGGATGTTGCGGGTTATTGCACAGTGATATCTGGATGAAAATAACTTTGAACCTCTTTTTCTCACTTCCGTGTGGCAACTGTGGATAATTACACTCAATTTCAGGGCCAAAAAGGTCCAAAACATACCGACGACAAAAAATCTTGTCTCTTTAGGTAAAGATAAGAGATAATTAGTTGTTCTGTTGCTTTACATGGATATACAATGCTGAATTCTGACATTTTCGAAATGGCTTGGTATTTAGAAAGCTTAATAAAATTTCATCATTTTCATCATTTCCAACGAGAAACAGAACGCGCACAAACTTCGGACCCAGATAAGGCCGCCTTCATCTGATAACCCGCACGGCATAGCGCGCCACTGCCCCAATTGAAGCAAACCATGCCGGCGGTGGCGTCACTCCCGCCACCCGCACCGGCGCCGGCCGCGGCGCGTCGTAGCCGGAGGTTCTCTCCGCCGTCGGCTTCGCTGCGTCGCGCCGCGTCCGGCGGGGGCTCGAGCTGGCGGAGCGAGCGGCGGTTCATGTCGGAGCTGGAGCGCACCGTGACGGCGGGCGCGACGGAGCGCGTCATCCGCGACTACGTCGGCACCAAGTCGGAGCGCGCCGCCCTCGCCGCGCTCTCCCGCCTCCTCATGGACTCAGACCCCCTCGCCGTCCCCGTAAGCCCCTTCCCCTCCCTTCTGTGCAGCTCCAACCCATCCCTTCTCTCTCTGACATCGCCGGCGAAATTTGGAATGCCTGTGCAGTTCTACGAGGCAGTGACCCAGGCGCGGTGGTTCAAGTGGAGCTCGATCCACGCCGCCGCGGTGGCCGCCTTGCTCGAGACCAACGGCGGCGCGGAGGAATCCAGATCCCTCGTCGCCGACTCCGCCGCGCGCCTCGAGTCCGCCGCCGAGGTCGCCCTCTTCTACTGCGACCTCATGGCGGCCTTCTCCTCGCGCGGGCTGAAGCGCCGCGCCATGGATTTCTACGCGCAGCTCCGGGCGATGCCGCCGCCGCTCGCCGGGGGCGCCAAGACCTACATGGCCATGATTAAGTCCCTGTGCCTGATGGGCCTCGCCGCCGAGGCCGAGGAGGCGCTCAGGGAGATGGTCGCTCTGGGGTACCAGCCTGATGCGTTTCAGTTCGGATTGGTGGCAAAATGCTATGGGAAGGCGGGACAATTGGCTGAGATGGAGAGGGTGATAACTTCCATGTCGGACGCAGGCATCCGGATGGGCACCGGCGCAGCGAACATTGTCCTCTCATGCTATAGCGCCTGCCGTGATCATGGAAAGATGTTAAAATGGCTGAAGAAGATGAGAAAGATGCGCGTCATGCCAACAACGAAGGCCTACAATTTTGTGCTGAACTCATGCCCAACAGTGGTTTCGATGGCTCTTGAACTGGGTCCTTCACTCCCGCTGTCATCGGCGCAGTTGGTGAAGAAGCTCAAGTCTGGATCTCCATGGCCGGCAGAAGCTGAGGTACTGCAGGAGCTTCTGTCCGCCTCATCAGTGTTGGACAAGGCGATGGTTTGGTCAGAAACTGAGGTGAAGCTGAACCTGCATGGTTTCAGTATAACTTCAGCTTATGTGTTGATGCTGCAGTGGGTGGACGCGGTGAAGGGGGGCCGTGCGTTGCCATTGGAGGTGTCTGTGGTGTGCGGTGTCGGGAAGCACAGTGATGTCAGAGGCGAGCCTAAAGTTCGAGAGCTGGCGCAGGAGGTTCTGAGCCGGATGGGAAGTCCCCTGCGGTTGTCCGCGAGGAACAAAGGTCGGCTTGTGGCGAAGCGAGACAGGGTGAAGCAATGGTTGTCCACTGAGTGGGATTCTCCGGTGCATGATGAGAGCACAGATCAATCGCCCAATGAGAATGACCAGCAACCTTTTTTACCTAAACTTTTCAGAAAAATCGGACAGTTCTTTTCCTCATTTGTGGCAGTTTCCAGATGAACAGCAAGATGTTCTTTGTAGTTTAGGCAGTTCACAATAGATATAGCGGCTTTCTTATGTGGTGGAATGATACAAGATGGGTGTTGTGTGAATGTTGTGAATCGATATTGGATTTTTTTCATTGGTGAACCAGGGGGCTGTAGTGCATTAGTGCGCCTAGGCCCCTGAGTGTATAGAAGAGTTGCCCCCCAAATCCTCAACCAACTGCTTGAAGGTGATTGCACTGCCTTGAGCACCTGTTTTGAATTGGCTGCTGGTGTTTAATACACCTACTCCGCCGTGCCCTTGTGGTGAAATTGCACAACCCTATTGAAAAGGGTGATTTCGACTAGTAGTAAATTCAGTTGTGTATGTGCAACCTAGTTCTGACTTAGCTGCATCTTTTTCTCCTTAAAATAATCAAGGCTCTTATTGCATAAATGATGCTATTCAGAAAATTTGTCTTGTGATACTATCCATTCTTGAGTTGTAACAGATATTTGTCAGTGCATAGCTGCTCACTATCCTCTTGGGAGTTAAACCAGTGCCTGTTAGTCTGATGTTTTAATTAGCACAACTGTAAATACCTTTTTGTATATATTGCAGGCTAGGCATAGTGTTGGAGATATTGTTACTTGTACTATCAAGTGGTTTGGTCACTTTGGCATATTTGTTGACGTAGGTATGCTTCTTCTGTTGGATGATTTTCTTCAAGTTCAGCTGCGAACTGTTGCTTTCAAAGTTTGAAGATGCCCCTGCAGTAAGATTCAGCAGTAGGAAGTGTCCTGGGATGAAACCATCAGTATCTCTTTAAAGTGGTAAGGTAAATACTCAATTTGATAGCGCCAAAAGGATCATAATTCTATACATGTTTCAGGAGCTAAAGTTAGTGTCATTTTCAGGTTGCAGATGTAGAAGTTATTCAACTGGATTACAATAGTAACCGTATTTTTCAGCTTAAATATGTCAAGGTAATGGATGATTCCCCCTTGTCCTCATATTTTCTCAGCATGTTAGGTCGATAGTCTCAGTATCGCTCTCTCTGCTATTCTTGTCCATCTCCCTTCTGTGGAACTAGTAGGAGCCATGTGCTAGTGGATGGGATTATTAAGACCAGGCTGATTCAGTTAGCAAGTAGACCTAAAGAAAAATTCCTGGGAACAACGGGTTCTCACTTTTCACATCTATTGATTATGAACTCTTGTAAATCTTAGGCATTCTTCCATGCTTAACACACATCGACTTCTCATTTATAGAATGGGGATTTTTTTCTGTGAATCAAATGGGGCTTTACTTGGGGGCACCCCGTGAAGCCAGTATGAAAATTAGATAGGTTTAAACTAGATATAGTATTGTGTTTAGTGCAGAAAGGAAAACTATCTTGTACTGTTTAGCTACAGCAGAACAAGGCGAGAGGCATCTTTTCTGTTCTGAGAGTGAGATGCAGAACCAAATATGATTATACACCTATTCTGAGAGTTAACAAGACCAAGCCTTTCTGAACAACATTAACAGCAAAGAAAACAAGGCGGAGCTTTAGCAGCCTGTATCTGGTCGATTGGCCGGTTCTGATACCTGTATCGGCTGGCACAAAGTAGGAAATGACCGAAGGTTATAGTCACCACCGCAGCAACGGTCCAGTAGAGGTTGTGCAGCCTCCCCTGGTTTATGTTCCCCGGCAGCCATAGCGTGACTCGCCTAATGACGTCGATGATCAATGTGCCGAGGTAAAATCCCATGGCAATGTGCCGCGGTGCCATGTTTGTCGCCAGTATCCTCAAAGATTTGGGTGTTGTGAACTGAGCAACTTAGTATTCACAGGAGGCAAAGGCCAAGGCCAGTACATGTACATGTGTGGAATAAGCAAATATGTCAAAAGACCCTTATACAATGGGAAAATACAAAAAGAGACTATATACTCTAACACCCCCCCCTTTAAACTCATGGTGGGTCAACAACAATGAGTTTGGAGAGGAGAAAACCATGCTGTGCTCTAGTCCAAGCCTTTGTGAAGAAATCTGCCAACTTTAACTCGGAAGACACATACTCAAGAACGAGAACCTGATCCTCCACAGCGGTACACACAAGAGGCATCCACATTGATGTGCTTGGTGAGCTCATGCTTCACCGGGTCACACGCAATGCTGATAGCACCTATACTGTCTGGACAGGAGAGAAGTCAGTATAGAGACAGAAACACCAAAATCCTCCAGTAACCAATGTAACCACGTCACCTCCGCGGTCAAATGAGCCATAGCTTGCAACTCAGCCTCTACACTCGAGCTGGAAACCGCAGTCTCTTTCTTCGTCTTCCAAGCAATGAGTGAACGGCGATCCGATGGATCACTCGCCCACGTAGCATCCAAATAGGCCTGGAGCTGAAGGGAGCTAGAGCGAGGGAAGAAAGACGGTGAGAGATCGTTCCACGAAGATATCATAGAACATGAAGAAGGTGACTGTAATGGACCGAAGTGGGAGCAGAGTTGAACTAACTCAGAATATGGATAGGGTAGGAGATATCTGGATGAGTGATGACAAGGTAGACAAGGCTCCCAACCAGATGGCGATAGCGCGCCGGTTTAGTCAAGGGATCACCATCAGAGGCACGAAGGTGAACATTGAGCTCCATAGGAGTCTCAACAGTGCGCTCATCACTAAGAGCAGCACGAGCAAGCAGATCCTGAATATACTTTCCTGGGAGATATAGAAACCATCGGAGGTAGAGGAAACCTCGATCCCAAGAAAGTAGCAAAGAGGACCAAGATCAGACATAAGGAACTGCTCACGGAGACCAGCCTTGACAAAGGCAATGTACTTAGATTCGTCGCCAGTAATGATCATGTCATCAACATATAGAAGAGTCCGACCACGAGAAGAAGTGTGGACAAACAAAGCATGGTCATGGGCGCTGGGTGAGAAACCCGTAGTAGTGACCACGGAGGCGAAACACTCAAACCAGGCGCGAGGGGCTTGCTTAAGGCCATAGAGAGCCAAGACTCAGAAACCATGCCGGGGATGAAGTACCTAGGAGGTGGCTGCATATAGACCTCCTCACGCAGCTCACCATTGAGGAAAGCATTCTGCACATCAAGCTGAGACACAAACCAATGCCGAACAGAGGCCACAACGAGAAGAGTGCGAGCAGTGGTCATGTGAGCCACATGGGCGAAAGCCTCATCATAGTCGCCCTGCTCCTGCTGGAAGCCACGAGCCACAAGACGCGCTTTATAGCGCTCAAGAGAACCATCAGGACGAGTCTCAGGCCCACTTGCACGTGATGGGACGAACGTGGGGAGGGGAAGAAATCGAATCCCACGTGCCAGTGCGCTCAAGCGCAGCAATCTCCCCGGCCATGGCAAGTTGCCACTCGGGGTGGGCAACGATATCTCGATAAGAGGTCGGCTCAAGGACAATAGAGAGACCAAAGCAGTCAGGAGAATATCAATCGGGTGGGGGACGAGGCCGAGCACGAAGATCATAAGTCGGCTAAGAGGAGGAAGACGACACATTAGAGGTTGATGGCCCAACAGTAGAATCATCTAGAACTCGTGGACGGCGAGAATAGTAGAAAGGAAAAGATGGATGAGGCGGAAACACCGGAGAAGGTGAAGACATGGTGGATATCAGGGAGGAAGGTGGAGAATCAGGCGGCGAGGGAGAAGCTGACAAAGGGGGAGAAGAAACTGCGGGAGGGGGAAGAAGGCGTAGAATCCAAAGCAATGGGACTCGGAGGAGTAGGAACTCGAGGTACAGAGGGAGGTGTATCAGGGAAGGCGAGAAAAGAGATGTCCTCCACAGAGAAACTCGAGGAAGATGGTCGTGGATAAAAAGGACGAGACTCATCGAAGGTCACATCCTGAGAAATGCGCATCCGACGAGCAATAGGATCCCAACACCGATAACTCTTATGATCATCACTTTTTCCGAGAAAAACACACTCAACGGATTGAACGGTGAGTTTGGTGCGTTCACGAGGAGCAAGAAGAACATAGCAAACACACCCAAACAACCGAAACATCGAATAATCAGGAGAACGATCAGAAAGACGCTCCTAAGGAGTACCACCCTGTAAGGCAGCGGATGGCTGAATGTTGATGAGACATGTGGAGGTGGAGACAGCTTCCCTCAGAAATGGGGCGGGAGAGAGGCGGCGATCATCAGCGCACACGCTGTCTCAAGAAGATGACCTCGCCACAGAGAATGCCCCACAGACGGAGGCCGCGTATGTGAATGCGCATAAAGTTGACAAACTCGGCATAGTTGGTGCCATCGAAGATCACTGGACATCGGGAAACAACAACATAGCCCGCAGATGAAGACGAAGTAGCAATTCCACCAGCACCAACGAACTCTTTCTTTTTTTTACTCTGGAACAGATCGGGCTAGCCCAAGATGGATCAGAACAGATGGATCTCAACGCGAGCAACACCTATGCTAGCAGGGAACCACCAACCCGAGCAGCAGGTACATACGCTAGCAGGGAACCACGCGATGCAGAATGAGGAACGGCGAGCAGACGTGAGCTCGTGCGAGCATAGGAAGCCGGCGGCCGAATCAGGCCGGGAACGGCCAGAACGAGTAGGCGGCGGCTGAGTCATGCCGGGGACAGCCGTTTAGGGTTTAGGGAGCCGGCGGCGGCCAAATCAGACCGGGAAACAGCTGGAATGGAGCCAACGGCTAGAAGTTGCTAACGGCAGCGGCGAAGATGAACCCTAACCTGGGCTCTGATACCATGTTGTGAACTGGGCAACTTAGTATTCACAGGAGGCCAAAGGCCAGTACATGTAGAGGTGTGGAATAGGTAAATATGCCAAAAGGCTCTTATACAATGAGCAAATACAAAGAGAGACTATATACTCTAACATTAGGAACCTCCACATACTAGAAAGCGATGTTTCATTGGAAGTGGAGGGCCTCCCCGATGCCCACGACAGCAAGAGGAAGACTGGCCACAAGACAGACATAGAGGGTGACCCACCCAGCCGGCTCGTTGGCGCCATGGAGCTTGTGCATGATGCCCAGCCTCCGGCGCTCCACTAGCGCCATGTCCACCATGCCCGCGATGTTCACTACGTGGTCGAGCCCCACTTGCTGTAGCGTGGACAGGGGCATGCTGGTGATGTGACGCCAGAGCGGGATGATAGCACAGTCCAGGACATGGGTGACCGCGATGAAAGCTATGGGTGAGCAGACGGTGATGGACCCCACCGGGATCTTGAAACGGTGGCCGATGGAGCGGTCCATGGCTAGAGCCTGCAGGATGATCATGCGATGATCACGCCAATCGACAAGCTTAGCATTATGCTGGCTGACTACACCGGGAGGACGCCGAGCAGTGACTTCAGGTTGTTGACTTGCTGCACCTTGCACAGCCGCCATGCGCTAGTACGGAGTACGGTGACCACCAGATGCTCCATGGAGATGTCACTTGCAGTGATCATGGCGGCACAATTAAGAAATCTTAGTGTTTTGCTCGGAGCAATGACCTCGCTTGCCGAGTCAGTGATGGCGGCATTGTGTTCGACGTGGTACCGCGTGCTGCCTACATTGGCGCGGACCTTGCGCATGGCGGTAACAACCACGCGGGCTAGCTCCGAGTACGGACTTCCCTTTGGCGTAGACGTCCGGTAGTACCTCATGCCCGTGAGAAGCATGACGAAGCTGAACGCCATGGTGGCGAGGAGATGCCGAACCCTAGGGCCCATGACACGCCGTCTTGGACGTACGTATCGCCAATCAAAAAGGTGTCTGGTCGTGCGAGCTGGTACACGCCCATCGTCGCCACGTTGAAGCGCGTCCCGTTGGTGCCGATGGCGAGGAGGAACACAGCGGCGTACAGAACGGCAAACTGCCTGGGCGTCCCAGCCCGTGTACATGGGGTTTCATTTTCCCAAAAAATCTCGCCAGTTGCTTTGTGTGTATCGCGCTGCTGCCGATACTCCCTTGGCGATGTTGTCCTGCAAATCACGCTTGATGCCAATACAGGGTGCCGTGTTCGTGTGCAAACACTTTCATAAAACTGGGATTTTGCGGGTCTATGTAAATATTAATAATTAAAGAAGTTGCATTTTAGGATCACCGTACCATAGAGAGGGAGGGAGGGAGGGGGACATTATTCGTCTCACCTAATGCTCTATCTTGTCTCACGTATCACTCTTCACTCGTTCTGTGCTTGTGCTCTCGGTTGTCAGTTGTCATCATGCGCCTCTGCTCCAGAGGCAGAGGATCCGACAAGCCCATCTAGCGGCCTAGGAGGAAGGCCACAAAGCTAACGCTGGTTCTACTTAGTCTGGCTGCGTCCAGTAAGTCGGGCATCGACTTAAGATAAGAAATCATTCTCTGATTGAGATTTCCCTTTGTCCATCCTCGAGGTAGATCGTCGAATGCGGAACCTCCCAGCGTGACGCTGTGGAAAACTCTATATCCAGACCCTTGTATCGATCAAGAGTAGTGAAAACCTCACACTTGGTATCAGAACCATAAGATCTCCGGATCTGCGGTGACAAATTTCCACCAGAAAAATATCCACAAAAAAGAGAGTCGAGAGCAGGAGGGTGGGATCTCGCGATCTACTCCTCGGCAGCGATTCGAGGCGGTTGCGTTGTGGTTGGGCGATCCCGTAAAATTCAATCCGTGCATCAGCGGTGGCGAGTACTATCGGCGGCGGTTGACCTTGGCTCCCGGTGCGGCGGTGTGGGAGCAATCAGACGAGTTACAGATGGAGAAGGCACATGCGGATTTGACGATGCTGAAGAGGCAAGGGAAGGAGCTCCAGAAATAGTGTGCGACGACAACCTCCACACTGCAATCCATCAATGATATCTTGCGTGGCCTGGCGAATTGGGTGCCGCAAGTTGACAACACCATCAAAGGGATCCAGAGCACGCTGGAGACTTTGGGACAGAGATTGACAACACTGGAGACTGGTAGGGTACCGGCGGCAGAGGCTCGTACACCGGCGGCAGCAAACACCGACAACATGCGAACCGCTCGATCACTGAAGATTGTGGTGCCTGTTAATCAGCAGCAGGAAGGAATTTCCCAACACACTAGTGCATTTTGAATTGGGAAAGAGATCAGGGGGCTATGATGACAGTACATATCCAGGATCATGTGCTGGCAACTTTCGCTCACGGTCACCCAAGACGGATTTCCCTGGTTTCGATGGTGAGAATCCAAAGTGGTGGAAGTCGGTGTGTGAAAAATATTTTGCACTTTACTTAGTTGAACACGAGACATGGGCCAGATTCGCCACGATGCATTTTGTGGGGAATGCGGCATTGTGGCTGCAGACATTCGAAACTGAGCACGATGTGGATAGTTGGGAGGAATTGTGTGTGGCTGTTCATCTCAAGTTTGGCCGTAATCAGCACCACAAGTACTTGGCAGCTCTTGAGAAATGCAAAGACCCATACGGTGGAGAAGTACTACCAGAAATTCGAAGCATTGAGGCACAAGGTGTTAGTCCACGACAAACATTATCATGAGGCATACTTTGTGACCAAATTTGTGAATGGACTGAGAAGAGAGATCCAGAAAGCAATTAAGCTGCACAATACAAAAAACAGTAGATGCAGCTCTGTCCTTGGCTGAAACACAAGAGGAGCTCTTGGAAGAGAACAGACAATTTGGCGGCTGTGAAGCCATTGATCATCGACTTGCATACTTTTGAAGTAGATCTAGTATAGTTTTGTACAACAAGGAAACTTTCAAAATATTTTTTAGCTAGGGTAAAATCAATCGCCATCATAACAAGGCAAGAGACACATTTTGCTTTAGAGACAGGAAAATCGATAATGATGAGTATACAAAGCTTATTGTGAGTTTACACTGGATACGAATATTAATAAAAGGCTAAAAACTACGCAAGCCTTAATGAGAAGTATCAGAAGAAACTTTCCACTGAGGTAACTGGGTGCATAAATCTCTGAAAGTTTATTATTTCTTCTCAAATCATGTATAAGCAGAATTACTGTGGATATCGTGCAGACACAATGTATTCTTCTTCCATGCTGTACTGCCTGCTAGTCGATTCTTCTCTGCATTCTAATGGAGAATTTTCCGCAACATCAGCATTTTCCTCAAATGCCTTGGGCGACTGAGCCGCTTCTAGTCTCAACTCCACTTGTCTCATAGTTGGCCGGTCCTCCCCTCTTAATTTTACACATGCTACTGCAATTCCAGCGATCTCTTCAATTTTGTCGCTACCCTCGCTCATAACTTGTGGATCTAATATGTGCATTAGACTGCCTTCTGCAAATAAGGTAGCAAAATGTGCCACAAGACCACTGCCTTCAGAAGCCATATAGGGAAATGGCTTCTTTCTAGTCATCATTTCTATAAGCATAACGCCAAAGCTATAAACATCACTTTTCTCGGTAAGGCGCCATGTGTAAAAGTACACTGGGTCCAGATATCCTAGTGTACCTTGCACCATTGTTGTTAACCCCGATTTTTCCAACGGAACATATCTTGAAGCTCCAAAGTCTGCTACCTTTGCTGTTAGAGTATCATCTAAAAGTATGTTTGCAGGCTTGATATCTCTATGGATGATAGGAGTTGAAGTTGTTGAGTGAAGGTATGCTAGAGATTTTGCCGTTTCAATTGCTATCCGTAGCCTGTCACCCCATGATAATGAGATCGGCCCTTCGACATGAAGATGATCATAAAGGGTTCCATTGGATATGAACTCATATACCAACATTGGGACTTCTGTTTCAAGGCAGCAACCATATAATTTTACTACATTCCTGTGGTTGATTTGTGATAGGATAGCAACCTCATTGATAAACTCATCAATCTCCCGTTGAACCACCATCTTTGGTTTCTTAATGGCTACAACATGGAGGTCTGACAAAATCCCTTTATAGACAGTACCATGTCCACCACCACCAAGTTCACGAGCTTTATCAAAATTATTTGTTGCCTTCTCTAGCTCTTCCAAGGTTATGATCATTTTCTCTGCAATATCAGCTCTTTGAGATACCAATTGTTGCAGCAACTGTCCACGGTTTTGCTCAAAATACTTCCGTTTCAACATTTGTGCCCTCTGATGCTTAACTTTGTAGGAAACAAAGTATGCAATGAGTACCAAAAGTATGAGGCCTGCCCCACTAACAACTCCAGTAATGATGCTTCTACCTGAAAAAATACACATTGTCGTTCATTTTCTACAATATGGGTACAAATATGCTCAAAGTATGCAATGCACATTTTCTCCAATTTATCATTAGAAGTAATTTCGTAGTGTATTTTTTTAGGTATTATGAATATGCTTAGACAGAAACTTTGAATGAAATTTGGTTGTGTTTTGAAAGCCATTTTGATATCCAAAGCAGAACTTTGATAACTTGATAACGTTTATAAACTGATGATGTTTTGGACACTTATTGGTCTCCAATACGTATCTTTGACACATTTTGTAAGTACATGTTAATAGAAAGTTATAAATTACTCCATATATTATGAAAATATTTTTTTATGAAAAAAAGTAATGGTTCTGTTTCCACCTTACAATTGTGAATATTTTGAATATGTTAGCAGTTAAAGTTTTATTCTGCACTATTGTAGAATGTCATTGTGAGTACCAACAAAGGTAGTTGTTTTGTGATAAATTTAAGTGTATAATGCATACGTCTATGAATATAAATTTTGTAATTATTATGTGATAAATCTAATGGTAAGATCGATTGATCAATATGAAATAGTTTTTCAATTAAAGTCAAAGCTAGTATCTTTTTTATGAGAGGGTGGTGTATGCAACACACATGGTAGTAATAAGCAGAAATACGAGAATGTGCTGCATCAGTGTAGGTAAACTAAAGTTGCAGCATTGGTTGCTCACCTTTGAATGGTTTTTTGCCGTCACCTAGAGAAAACAAATGAACAATTAGTCTACTATAGACGGGAGAACCGATCGATATGAACCATATATATACATCAGAATGGACTGAACCTTTGCATCCTTCGAGGATGTAGGGGTTGCCGTTGTAGCCGTGGTTGCACTGACACGAATAGCCTCTGTTCCCAGGTTCGCAGTGGCTGTGCTTGCTCTTGCATAGTTGGCGTGCTTCCACATCCCGTTCGCAGTCCAGATGCCTGGAGCTCACGTTGGCTGATGATGAACCATTATGCGGGAGCAACACCTCCCACCGGAGAACAAGAGGAACCTCCAGGTTTTCTTGCGTCATCCCGTTCATCATCAGTTTGCCGGCGACATCCGGCCGGTCGAACCATCCCTCCTCCGCGATGAACACGTTCCCAGGCAACGGCATGAATATATTGTAGTGTTTGCTGGCATCGAACCATTGGAAGTGCAATTCCTTGGGCATTCCGTCCACGGAATCAGAGATACGTGCCTGACAGCATCCCATGCCGTAGCAGTACTTTCCACCGCCGCCGCTTCCACCATGAATGCCGTTTGTTGGCCATCCCACAACCCCAGAGTGGCTGCTGGTGGTGGCGGTGTCGTTGTTGGAGCAGAAGGAGGCACAGCCGCTAATGATGGGTGGGTTACCGTGCCCCAGCAGGGTCGCCTGCGCGTTGCATCCGGTCAGAATGAGCTCGTTGACGGTGGACAGCGAGTAGGGCGCCTCTCGTTCGAAAAAAGAAGGGAAACGGCCTAGTATTTGAGGGATCCCATCGGCAGTCAAATAAGTGTTGGGCATGAGATCAGTCTTCCAGATGATGTGCACCGTGGTGTTGATGAGGGAGATATTGACAACCCGGAACCGGCCACTGCCGAGGAGAAGCTGTGGGGGCTTATTGGTCGTGTCGCAAACGAGGCCTAATCCAGGCCAGTAGCACCTGGGCGGGCCAATACCGAAAGGGTAGGGCACCTCCACATCCCCACACCACCCCATGCAGCTACCTGCAGTTGGAAACACACTTGTTGAGAAAAAAAAAGTGGGCTACGTCATTTTGCTAGTATAGAAAGACAAGACCGAGCGGCAACATCCGTATTAGAAACATCACACACAACCACAGTACCACACACACTGATACACGTAAGATCTCACTACTACGGAACGCTGCCTCTTCTGAGAATGTTTCAAAAACATTCGATAACGTCAAACATAGTGAGAGATGGAGTACAACCATTAGCCTAACCCACTCCAGCGCCAATATTGTTGCTTAGATGCTCGCTCACCGCCTCTGGGCCGCTCATGAATGATAGTGTCGTCCATGTGCGAAGTGCATTCATAAAAAAAAGAAGCACAACAACTTTCTCTATGTCAAAAATTTGGAAAGAAAATTGCATAAAACCAAGACTCCGAGCCTCTTGTTTAAACTTGACATCCAGAACGCTCTTGACTCCATAAAAGGACACTACATCTTCGATCTGCTCCGACGGCGAAGGTTCCCTAGTAGATCACATGGTTGGATAGCCGCCATCTTTTCATCATCAACATCTACAGTCATTTTCAATGTGGCTGTCCCACCAATTATTTATGGCCGCGGACTATGCCAAGGCGCTCGGGTCTCTTGATACGCTCCTTTTTGACATCGGCATCGACTCTCTCCAACAAATTCTTGACCCTTCTACCACTCACGTGTTGCATCCCTATACACCACCGCGGCTTTTGTGGATCAATTCCGGCAAGACAACCAACAGCTTGCTTACATCCTTAGTGGTTTTGTTGAGGCAACATACCTTAATTTGCACAAACTTTCAGAAGAGTTATGTTGTTCGAATTCGTTGCGGCCAAATAAACGTAGAGAGCATCCTTGAGGGCCTTCTGGCGAAGCGTACCTTCTTCCCGATGAGATATCTTGGGCTCCCGCTATCGGTTTGGCAGCTGCGATAGGTTGACTTCCAACACCTTGTGGACAAACGGCTGACCAAATCCCCACTTGGAATGGAAAGTTCATCAACATGGCCAGGCGTACCTCTCTTGTAAAATCCATGCTCGCCTCGCAAGCAATTTACCGCTTGAGTCTGCTCATCGTCCCTCCGAGGGTTACTAATGACATGAAGAATGTGGAAATAGCCATCCTTTGGTCCTCCACCGACAAGGTTATGGGTGCTCATTGTAAAGTAAATTGGGAGACGGTGTTTCGCCCAGAGTCGCTTGGGGGGCTTGGTGTTCTTTGCATTGAAAAATTTGCTAGAGCTCTATGGGTAAGATGGTCGTGGCTTGAACGGAAAGACACCTCAAGGATTTGGGTTGGCATGTGGAAGCCTTGCATGGGGAGTATATGAATCTTTTCTACACCGCCACAAAAATTACCGTTGGCAATGCGAAGAAGACACATTTTGGGGACACTGCTTGGTTGGATGGTTCTAAGCCAAAAGATACTGCCCCCTCATTTACAAGATCTCTTCGCGGAAAAAATGAGGTATCAAGAGCGCATTGCATGCAAACGGTTGGGTTGGACAAATCAAGATGATGAACGACTTCTCATTGACTCACTTGGAGCAATTCATGTCTTTGGGTTCAACTTTAAAGCATTCATCTTGATGAAGGGATGGAGGATGGTATCTTGTGGGCTTTAACTCCAAGTGGCTAGTACTCGGCAGACTTGGTATATGAAGTGCAATTTCTTGTGCAATCTTAATTTGGGCACCTCCAAAAATCATTTTCTTCATGTGGCTTGCACTATAAAATATTCTATGGATGGCTGACTGACTTGAAAAATGAGGATGGCCAAATTGTGGCCTTTGTCTACAATTCAAAAGAGCCACCAAATCGATGGAGCATATTTTCAAACATTGTTGTTTCATTATTAGGATTTGGGGTCTTCGACCGTTGGCCAATAAAATCCATTTATGCTTGGTGGCTAGACATGACTGGCGTTCCATCCCACACCGCAAACCCATGGCCTCCCTCACTTTTCTCACAACGTGTGAGATGTCGAACGACCTGTTTTTCCTTTAGTGATATTTGGCAAAATCAAGAAACTGACAAAAATTTGGGTGATCGCTGGTGATATGCTTTTGAGCGAATTTATGCTGGGAGAGCTGTCCGGATGTAATATTTTCTTATTTTTATAGCTATGCCAAACTTCTTAATTAGTAGATTGGGA
Source organism: Avena longiglumis (assembly GCA_030063025.1). Taxonomy (NCBI): domain Eukaryota; kingdom Viridiplantae; phylum Streptophyta; class Magnoliopsida; order Poales; family Poaceae; genus Avena; species Avena longiglumis. Next base: position 17,213,012 of record CP125978.1, on the reverse strand, counting down.
CAAATGTTTTGCCCCTCTTTAAAAAATTACAACCATTCTAGTTACCACCAAAGCAATGGTTTGTCCTCATATAACAAAATTAATTGATAGGGTAATTCCATGCATGTGAACAAGCAACACATACTTGCTCCCAATTATTTCTATTGCTTTCTTTGCGGCAGGTTATGTAGAAGGTTGTCATTGTGGACATCTTCACAGTCTCTACTTTGCATCCGGGGACAAATTTTGCATCTGATTGATTTTCAACTACTAAATCCAATTTCTAAAGATATCAATAGTCAAGATTTCTGACTTCGCCTGGGCGTACAAAAATTGTTGGTCATAACCGGTCGTCTATATGTTGGTTTGAATCTTTTTTGAACTTGAGTCGATATGAACCCCCTATATGTTAAATAAATCAATCATATCTACATGTAAAAAAATGTGAACACCCTATAGACACACATATATGTGAAATTGGGTTTAGATGTGATCATATGCAAGTTGATAAAAAAATAAAAATGATTAACCGTACAATAGTTAAATATGACACACTAAAAACATATTTATTTAGTTCCATGTTATTCTTCCCTTGAAAGTTGGTTATTTTTATGACTGCCAAACCAATAAATGCCAAAATCCAACAATTTCCATGTTTATGTTATTGTGTAGAAAAGCCACGTTGGTAGCTAGATGTCAATTATCTATCATATGGCATGAAGATGCATGAGGTTTTAGTCATATGCTACGTAATTTACTATTTATGACATCAGGTGTCATACTGGTGAACCTATGAAGCACATGCCTCTTTTTCTCATGAAAAGCCTCCAAGAATGATTAGTAAATAAGTACTGCGTACTATATGTTGTGTCCATATATGGAGCGCTTGGGGTCCTTTATGATATTCATGATCATTTAAGCGTATTTTAGTGGGATTATAGGAGACAAGAAAACGATTCAGAATCTTACCAACCAATGAAGGGACTCCATAGGCCGGTGGATGAACGGGAGTTCTATACGGCGAAGCATACATATAGCATTGCAGAGTACATGGTCTAAGAAGAAACTTGTTAAGCATAGCGGGGGAAATGCTTCCCTGGACCCTAGAGTCCGGTGCACGTCCATCCATCAATGGAGATAGAATGTAAAACATACTCATATACGAAACTAAAAGTTGCTTAGTTTGTACCCGTGTCAGCGAGAATAGTGTCGTTGTGGGCAGGGGCGGATCTCCCAGTAGGGCAAGGTAGGGCAGCCGCCCTACCTTGATTTTTGGCAAACACCTTTAGATGCGCATGTTTTTTCTGAATAATTTGACTGGTCGTACACTGAAAACGGACCTCGTATGAGAAAGTTATGCTTGTTTTACTAAACACTGCGCAAAACTGATTCCGGGACGAAATAAAGACTAGTTGTAGTATAGTTTGAAACCATATTTTTCTTTGCAATATCTAATTCACAATAAATTTGACTCTAAACAATGTCCTATGGATCTAATTTTTCTTTGTATATATTATTGATGTAAAATTCTAATGTTATTACTTTAGTTAATATTATTGGTGAAGGATGTGAGTATTAGTTGTTCAATTAGAGAAATGATAGTTTAGAGCCCGCCTGAAAGATGTGAATTCGTGCAGAAAATGATATCACAATCCTAGGTATCGATGAAATGGTCATAGAATGAGTAAAAATCTTTAAAATAGGAAAGACACCAGGTCATTGTTGATTATTTTCAGGTTGTGGACACCTTCTATTTAACTATAGACTCTATTACAACCAATTTTCTTTGATGATCTATCGTTATCGTTGCTTCAGAACTTCTTGGCTTAACTCAAGTGATTCATTATATAGGTTCAACCTGAATAAGATTTCTCAGCTTACAGTTATTCATATGCAGAGAATTAAAGACTTTAGAGATTATCTTTTTGAACGAAACATCATGTTTCATACAGTTTATTCTCTTGTTGACATGTCATTCCTTTTATTACTGGCGACGACAAAAGTTGAAAGGCCTTCCTCAATGGCAAAGATCATTAAGACCGAGTTGCACAAAATATTTTCATGATTGCTTCTCCATGACTTGATGATATACTAAATCGAGCAAGGTATAAAAGTCTTCATTGATAAAATACAAAAGATTTTGACAATTAGTATTTTTTGGTTTCACTTATAATCAAATATGTTACTATTTCTATCTGTTTGCATCATATGTACTACTGTCTCTAGGCTATTATGATATTTACATCATCTTTTTAGTTCGCCCTACCTTGGATTTCTTCGGTCCTCCGCCATTGGTTGTGGCACCCTCCGGGTATGAAGTAGTTGCCAGTGGTTCCTGGTTGGCACCGGCACCTGAAGGATCCTTCCGTGTTGATGCATTCTCCGTAGCACCCAGTTACTTCTTCTTGTGGCCATAAGCATTCGTTGATATCTACGTGTGCATATATGCAAGTATTAATTGCATGCCTTGATCGATTAGATCTCTTTTATGGAATTCTTAAATTAGGTTGTGTGTCTTGTGGAGCTAGGGCATGCATATATATACCTGTGCACCAGTTGGCGACGTAGGGATTGCCTTGGTAACCGTCACTGCAGCTGCACGTATAGCCTCCTCTTCTTGTACCATTTGTACGTTCGCTGTGGTTGCTTTTGCAGACGCTACTGCTGGGATGGCCAACAATCTCCCAGCTCAGCCAAACCGGAACTGCCATTGTTTCCTTGGAAGGTGGACGGCCGCCTGTGCGTAGCAGATCGGTATAGACGGAGCTGTTATCGAACCACCCCTGTTCCGCCACAAACACGCGCATGGGGAGGTCCGCGCTACGATTCCGACCACGCAACGATATGAGCTGCACGTCGTAGCCGTCATAGTCGTCGTCCTGGTAGCTTGGCGTCAAGATATTCTCTCGGCAGCAGCCTTTGCTACCGCCGAAGCATGGATCGGTGACGCTGCGAGTTCCATCTTCGTCTGCTGCTGCGTCCTCGCAGAGCGAGGTGCAGCTGGCCACGGTGATGTTGCCGCTCTTCACCGTCGCCTGGACGTTGCACCCCGTCAGGATGAGCTCGTTCAGCAAGGGTTCCTCCCTTGACAGCATGTATGGCCCGTCACGCCTAAGGCCTCGGCTGAATGTTCCACTGCCATTGCCATCGGCGTCCACCATGATTTTCACGTCACCGTTGTGTTGGACCTCCAGAATGGCACTATCTGAGACGTCACTGATGTAGATGACTTGGAGAGTGCCGTCGACGTCGAGCAGCAGCCGTGGTTGTGAACCTGTGGTGGTGTCGCAGGTGAGGTTGAACCCCGGCAGATAACATCTGGTATACGTGCCTTCTTCCTCCCGGCGATGGCAGCGTGCGCGGGGCACCTTGCTGACGGCGGCGCGCCATGGTGGGTGCAGCGGGCTGCTGAGGGATGGGGCGGCGACGGGATCCTCCAAGCGGCCCGGCCCAGCGGCACGCGGGCGGGCAGCCAGGCGCCAGTGCCACGGCGGCGGCGTGGGCCACCGGGCGGCCGATCTGGGCCCGATCTGGGCCATCTGGGCCCCGGGCCCGTCTAGGGACCTTGGGCATCGCGGGTCGGTGGCAGAATGTCCCTCTGGCGCTGCCGGGCACGGATCCGGGCAGGCGGGCCTAGGTCGGGTGGTCGTAATCTAATCTAAGGGTGGTCCAAGGGCATACGGAGGTGGCGTGTTCGTCGTTCATCCTCCTCGCCTTTGCAGGCGGATGGCGATCCTCGGACGGCGGTGGACGGTATTCCCGGATGAGCCGCAGTGGCGAGCGCGGCTGGCGGGGATCTGCGGTGGCAGGGGATCCACTGGCGGATGGTGAGGTAGGGACTAGTGCTAGGGTCGGTTGCGACGGTGACACCCTTGCTGCAGTGTGGCAGTGGGGCTTCACGAGTCCTTTGGGCTCGGCCGGACTAGAGAGGGTCTGGTTTGCCCCGCTGCTACATCCGGTCGGCTATCGCCTTCCGGCGGTGGAGGTTGTTCCCTCCCGCGTGTCATTGTTTCGTCGACCCTCGCTAAAGTTTCTTCCTTTTGGTCGTTCCAGCCTCGCTTTGTGGGTCATGGTGAGACGGCGGTGGTGACTACAAGATCGTGGTGGCGTGTATTGGTGGGCGATGAGCTTGGTGGAGCTTCGAAGCGTCCGGGAGTGTGGTTTTTTGAGGGGTCGGGAGAAACCCTTATCGTCTTGACACCGGCGTGGTGACGCCTGCGGGTGTCGCTTTCCTTCTTGAAGGGCGTCGGGTGTATCTCTTCCCCACCTCCCGTAGCGTATCAGGGGAAACCCTAGGACTCGTCCGGGCAGCAGCGTCGTCGTCGTCGCTTTCCTTCTTGGAGGTGTTGTCTGATATGTGACGCTTAGAGGCTAGGAGAGGGGTGGTAATTCTCCGGTGGGCGCAGCGGTTGCGGGTCACTCTCGTTTTCGTCGAGCCGCTATCGTCGGCTTTGTTTTCTCTTTATTTATTTTTTGTTTTATTTTTGTTTTGTCTTTTGGGCGCCGTGCTGTCTGGCCCAACAGCGTTATCAATCGTGGTTGCTATATTAATATAGCTGGGCGTATGCCTGTTTCGAGGAGGTACTAATCTATTGGATTTGCATTGCCATTCGTCCGTCCTGTTAGTTGTAAGCTGAGCTGCAACTGGGATTTTTAGTTGCAAATACGGCTGCAACAACTGAGATTTTTTAGTTTGTAAGTGGGCATATAATTGAGATAATTCTAGTTGCAACTGAGATTCAACTGAAATAATAGGGAAACCATACTCATACGAAGCTAATAGTTCTTTTAGGGACATACGAAAACTAAAAGGTGCTAAGTTTGTACCTGTGTTAGCGAAAATAGTGTCGTTGACACACCCTCCGGGTATGGAGTAGTTGCCAGTGGTTCCTCGTTGGCACTGGCACATGAAGGATCCTTCCGTGTTGATGCATTCGCCGTAGCACCCAATTACTTCTTGTGGCCAGATCTCGCATTCGTTGATATCTACATGTACAAATATGCAAGTATTAATTTCATTGATCGACCATATCTCTTTTATCACATCCTTAAATTAGGTTGTGTGTCTTGTGGAGCTAGGGCATGCATACATACTATACCTTTGCACCCGTTGGCAAGGTAGGGATTGCCTTGGTAACCGTCACTGCAGCTGCACGTATAGCCTCCTCTTCTTGTACCGTCAGTGCGTTCGCTGTGGTTGCTTTTGCAGACGTCACTACTAGGATGGCCAACGATATCCCACGTCAGCCAAACAGGAACCGCCATTGTTTCCTTTGAAGGTGGCCGGCCGCCTGTGCGTAGCAGATCAGTATAGATGGAGCTGTTATCGAACCATCCCTGCTTCGCCACAAACACGCGCACGGGGAGGTCCGCGCTACGATTTCGACCACCCAACGATAAGAGCTGCACGTCGTAGCCACCAGGCGTCGAGATGCTGTCGTCGTCGTGGTAGCTTGGCGTCACGATATTCTCCCGGCAGCAGCCTTTGCTACCACCAAAGCATGGATCGGTGACGCTGCGAGTTCCATCGTCGTCTGCTGTTGCCTCCTCGCAGAGCGAGGTGCAGCTGGCCATGGTGATGTTGCCGCTCTTCACCGTCGCCTGGACGTTGCACCCCGTCAAGATGAGCTCGTTCAGCAAGGCCCCCTCACTTGACAGCCTGTATGGCCCGTCGCACTTAAGGCCTCGGCTGAACGTGCCGTTGCCGTTGCCATCGGCGTCGACATTGATTTTCACGTCACCGTTGTGTTGGACCTTCAGTCTCGGGTACGAGACCTCGTGGATCGAGAGGAATTGGAGAGTGCCGTTGACGTCGAGCAGCAGCCGTGGCTGTGAGCCCGTGGTGGTGTCGCAGGTGAGGTTGAACTCCGGCAGATAACATCTGGCGTCCATGCCAATGCCGAATGGGTATGGCACATCGACGCCGCCACACGATGTGACACAGTTGGGCATCCCGATCGGTACCGGCGTCGGGCCCGTCAGATCACCTGCTGCTGCTGCTCCAGCGGACAACAACGAAATCAGTACTAGTGCCACCGCCCCTATAGCTACCGCCGTGATGGTCATTTGCGCCATTGCTTGATGGATGAAGAGCAAGATCCTGGCCCTTGCTACCTACTTATATAGTACTATCAAGAGCACTCTCCAGATTATGGCAGGCATCCTGCATATATATGCACAACTGCCCCCACACGGTTCCACTGCACACCACGGGAAGTCTCGCTTTACAGAGTGCCGTGCCTCTCGTCTCGTGAGCCCTAAACCATCCAGCGTTAAGCACGTACACGTACTTACGTAGGCGCGTACCAATGCCAACTTGACCGATGACCGGCTTGGAGAATCACTCGACGGCCAGAGGAGCAGTTTCAATTTTCAGAATACACAATTGGACATAGAGAAGAAAGCCTCGACGGCAGCACCACACACACAAACATAGGAACACCACACGGCATACAACACACATCCCACAATAACTGTCGACGATTACTCGCCTTGTTTGACTTCTAGACATGGACGAAGCTAGAGAAAATTTCCAATGGGATCATCTCTATATCCTGTCTACTACATAGATAAACATTACTTATTAGTACAAACTAGTGAAGATTTTGGAAGTACTCTTGCATATGTTTGTTCATGCGAATCAAGACAAATATCTAAGTCACTTAGTTCTGGACGGAGGAAGTATATGTTTGTTCATTCATACAACCTAATCTTTTATTCATAATAAAACAATACTAGAAAAAATCCTTCACCTTTTTCAAAATACACACTTCGAAACATATCATATTCATAGAGAAGAAAAGTCTCGACGTCTGTTATACGGCTACCACACACATAAGCATACGGACACCACACGACATACAACATACATCCCACAATAACTGTCGATGATGACTTGCATTGTTCAACTTCCAGTCAGGGACGAAGCTACCAAAAATTTCTAATGGGGTCATCTCAATCTTCCCTATATTACATAGATAAACATTACTTATTACTAACTAGTGAAGATTTTGCAAGTACTCCTGCATATGTCTGTTCATACGAATCTACTCAAATCTAAGGCACTAGTTTTGGACGGAGGGAGTATATGTTTGTTCATTCATACAACCTAATCTGTTATTGTATAATAAAACAATACAAGAAAAAGCCTTCAATTTTCAGAATACAACTTGGAAACACATCATATTCATAGAGAACAAACAGCCTCGACGAAAGGTAAATGGCTAGCACACACAGAAGCATAGGAACACCACACGACATACAACACACATCCCACAATAACTGTTGACAGATCCAATGGGGTCATCTTTATATGCCCTTGCTCTATTACATAGGTAAACATTAATTATTACTAACTAGTGAAGATTTTGCAAATACTCCTCCATATGTTTGTTCATGCAAATCTAGATAAATCTAAGTAACTTAGTTGTGAACGGAGGGAGTATATGTTTGTTTATTCATACAACCTAATCTGTTATTGTATAATAAAACAATACTAGAAAATAACCTTCATTTTTAAGAATACAACTTGGAAACATATCATATTTATAGAGAAGAAAAGTCTCGACGGCCGATAAACGGCTACCACACACACACACGTACAAGCATAGGAACACCACACCAAAGATAACATACATCCCACAATAACTGTCGACGATGACTTGTCGTGTTGAACTTCCAGCCAGGGACAAAGGTACCAAAAATTTCCAATGGGGTCATCTCTATATTCCCTCCATTACCTACATAAATATTACTTAGTACTAACTAGTGAAGATTTGTCAAGTACTCATGCATATGTTTGTTCATGTGAATCTAGACAAATCTAAGTTACTTAGTTCTAGACGGATGGAGTATATGTTTGTTCATTCATACAACCTAATCTGTTATTGTATAATAAAATAATACTAAGAAAAAAGCCTTTAATTTTCTGAATACACACTTGGAAAGATATCATATTCATAGAAAAAAAGTCTCGACGGCCGGTAAACGGCCACCACACACACACAAGCATAGGAACACCACACAACATACAACATACATCCTACAATAACTGTCGACAATGACTCGCCGTGTTTAACTTCCAGCCAGGGACGAAGCTACTGAAAATTTCCAATGGGGTCATTTTCCTTGCAGGTGACAACAAGTTAATGGGTGGACTCCCAGCAGTAATTTCAAACATCAGCAGCCTTGAATGGATAGCTCTTCCTAACAACCAACTCACCAAGCCGATCCCAAAATCCATCTCGGCAATGGAAAATCTAACGTGGCTTGATCTCTCGTGCAATGACATATTAGGCACTATCCCAACAGAAATGAGCATGACCAGGCATCTAGAACGATTGTTTCTGCAAAGGAACAATTCTTTGCCTCTATACCAAACAACTTTGGCAATCTTAGTAGGTTAGAGAAAATCGACTTGTCCAATAATCGATTAATCTCTATGATACCTGCTAGCCTATTACGCCTTGAAAAGTTTATAGAAATCAATATTTTTTACAATTCTTTTATTGAAGCACTCACTACGGGAGAAAGGTTCTTTGCCGTGTGGGTGTTCCCACACGGCAAAGGCCTCTCGGAACACGGCAAAGCCTTTGCCGTGTGTAAACACACGGCAAAAGCCACACGGCAACGATCGGGACGGCAAAGGCCCTTTGCCGTGTGTCTTCACTCCCGGAACACGACAAAGGCTTTGCCGTGTGTTTTCTGCTTAGACACGACACACTAAAGTAGTTGACGGTTCCGTCCGTCTGACGGAGCCAACAGATGGGTGCCGTGTGTTTCCTTTGCCGTATGCAATTGATCTTTGCCGTGTGTCTTGCCGTTGCCATGTGTCTTGTCGTTGTCGTGTGTCTTGCCGTTGCCGTGTTGTTGTCCTTTGTCGTGTGTCACTCGTTTGTCGTGTGCATTCTCGTTTGCTGTGTGTTTCTCTTTGCCGTGTGAGTGTGGTGCAAAGTTGGTATATAGGTGATTGCATGTGTCCCTCCTCGCATGCATGCGCTCTAACCTAGTAGAGAAGGTTTTGGACCTGTATAAGGGGGAATCTCCCTGTTCCGATGAAACCGGGTAGGATAGTGCCCCAACTTGTGAACCAACATGGTTTTACATCATCTTATGACCTAATCAAACACAAAACAAGAGAGAGCTACGCCGGGCTACCCCTGTCAGAAGAATGTCTAGGGGGTAGACGACCCGAGCCCCACAGATCAGGGTTTTGCCGGAGAAAGACCACGAGAACTTCGGAATCAGATGAAAACTTGCATGTGTCCCTAGCATATGTGTGTGAGTGTGGTGCAAGGTTGGTATAGGTGCTTGCATGTGTCCCCCCTCGCATGCATGCGCTCTAACCTAGAAGCGAAGGTTCTGGACCTGTATAAGGGGGAATCTCCCTGTTCCGGTGAAACCGGGTAGGATAGTGCCCCAACTTGTGAACCAACATGGTTTTACATCATCCTATGACCTAATCAAACACAAAACAAGAGAGCTATGCCGGGCTACCCCCGTCAGAAGAATGTCTAGGGGGGTAGACGATCCGAGCCCCGCAGATCAGGGTTTCGCCGGAGGAAGACCACGAGAACGTCGGAATCAGATGAAAACTTGCATGTGCCCCTAGCATATGTGTGTGAGTGTGGTGCAAGGTTGGTAGGTCCCATGTGTAAGTTTCAAGTGTGACCCCCTTTGTAGACATGTGCTAATACTTAGTAAAATCCTGGATATATACGTGGAAACTCTCGCCACTGGTTCTGTCAACCCTCTTGAGGAGCGGACGATAGTTTTTCTTGTAGATATAACATGTACCAGCTCTTCTCATAAGGATTGAGACCATGGAAATATGAACTTTGCACTAAACCATAAGCTTCTGGAGGATGCTGAACTTCATTTCCATTAGGTGGGTGCCTAGTCACAAACTTTGAGAAATAATCCTTAACCAATCATCAAGAGTAGAATTTCCCCTCACGGCAGAGCTGCTGACCAACAAAACCAAGCAAGATTTTGGACTACTTTTGAATCTTTCAAGTTCACTCTTTGGGTCAATCAAAAGACCAAGATGAGAGGATTTCACGACAAAGTATATGAAATTTGTTGTTTGACATCCTTTATAGATTGTTCTCAATTTTGACTACCTCGAGGACCTGCATGCATGTGCCCTAGCACATGCATGAAAGTGTGGTGCTATGTTGGAACATATAAAAACTACTAGTCTCTAGGTGCTTGCATGTGTCCCCCCTCGCATGCATGCGCTCTAACCTAGTAGCGAAGGTTCTGGACCTGTATAAGGGGGAATCTCCCCGTTTCGGTGAAACCGGGTAGGATAGTGCCCCAACTTGTGAACCAACATGGTTTTACATCATCCTATGACCTAATCAAACACAAAACAAGAGAGAGCTACGCCAGGCTACCCCTGTCAGAAGAATGTCTAGGGGGTAGACGATCCGAGCCCCGCAGATCAGGGTTTCGCTAGAGGAATACCACGAGAACGTCGGAATCAGATGAAAACTTGCATGTGTCCCTAGCATATGTGTGTGAGTGTGGTGCAATGTTGGTATAGGTGATTGCATGTATCCCCCCTCGCATGCATGCGCTCTAACCTAGTAGCGAAGGTTCTGGACCTGTATAAGGGGGAATCTCCTTGTTACGGTGAAACCGGGTAGGATAGTGCCCCAACTTGTGAACCAACATGGTTTTACATCATCCTATGACCTAATCAAACACAAAACAAGAGAGAGCTACGCCGGGCTACCCCTGTCAGAAGAATGTCTAGGGGGTAGATGATCCGAGCCCCGTAGATCAAGGTTTCACCGGAGGAATACTACGAGAACGTCGGAATCAGATGAAAACTTGCATGTGTCTCTAGCATATGTGTGTGAGTGTGGTGCAAGGTTGGTATAGGTGATTGCATGTGTCCCCCCTCGCATGCATGCGCTCTAACCTAGTAGCGAAGGTTCTGGACCTGTATAAGGGGGAATCTTCCTGTTCCGGTGAAACCGGGTAGGATAGTGCCCCAACTTGTGAACCAACATGGTTTTACATCATCTTATGATCTAATCAAACACAAAACAAGATAGAGCTACGCCGGGCTACCCCTGTCAGAAGAATGTCTAGGGGGTAGGCATCCGAGCCATAAATCAAGGTTTCATGGAGAATACCACGAGAACGTCGGAATCAGATGAAAACTTGCATGTGTTCCTAGCATATGTGTGTGAGTGTGGTGCAAGGTTGGTATAGGTGCTTGCATGTGTCCCCCCTCGCATGCATGCACTCTAACCTAGAAGCGAAGGTTCTGGACCTGTATAAGGGGGAATCTCCCTGTTTCGGTGAAACCGGATCATATAAGGGGGGTGATTGTAGTGATCAAGACCACAATAACCTATGATCATATGTGTGTGCTCATGATCCTATGAAACAATATCACCTAACATATATGTAATAAAAGCCTTGCTAACTAAATGGAAGAAAAAAGTGAAAAAAATGCTTTGCCGTGTATACAGAAGAATACACACGGCAAAGCTTATCTTTGCCGTGTACCTGACGGCGAGGGCACACGACAAAGATTCTGCCGTCTGCCCCTGCCGGCGGGTGACCCTGCGAGGCCACGGGGCCCATTTCTTTGCCGTGAATATATCTTTGCCGTGTGTCTTCGTTGAGTTTGCCGTGATGATTTTCTTTGCCGTGTGCCTTCGTCTGTCCATTGCCGTGTTTATTTCTTTGCCGTGTTCTTTTTCTGCAGTTTGCCGTGCACCTATTCTTTGCCGTGTTCTTGGTTTACACACGGCAAAGATTATCTTTACCGTGTTCCGGGCCTTTTGGCACACGGCAAAGAGCGAGGTCGACGACAGCAAACATTTTTCCCGTAGTGACTACCTTCAGTCATTTCTGGGCTAAAACAAATATACGAATTGGAAATTTCTTCTAATTTCTTGGTAGGAAGCATCCCAGAATCAATTGGACAATTTAGGATGCTATCCTACCTAAATCTACCACACAACTTGTTCGGAGGCCCCTTGTAGGACCCACTTCACAAGCTAACTAACTTAGCTTCATTGGACCTCTCCTTCAACAACATCTCAGGTACCATACCTACATTCCTTGCAAAGTTTACTGACTTGACTATCTTGAATCTGTCATTCAATAGGCTAGAAGGCCAAATACCAGAAGGAGATATTTTTTCAAACATCTCGTTGCAATATTTGATCGGGAATGCTTGGCTATGTGGTGCTCCACCTCTAGGAATTTTGCCATGTGTTGAAAAATCCCATTCGACAAATAAAGACTCCCTAAAAGTCGTAATCCCGATTGTCATTGTAGCTTTTAGTAGTATTGCTATTTCCTTATACTTATGGGTTAGAAAGAAACATAAGAACAATAAAACTACAAGAAATTATATCGATCCAACTGATGCCATAGGCCATCAGATTGTCTTGTACCGTGAGCTTATTCGCGCCACAAATAATTTCAGTGAAGATAACAGTTTGGGGTTTGGAAGCTTTGGAAAAGTCTTCAAGGGCCAACTAAATGGTTCAGCGGTTGCGATAGAAGTTCTAGACATGCAGGTCGAGCAGGCCATCGGAACCTTCGAGGCCGAGTGTCAAGTGCATCGCATGACGTGACACCGCAATCTGATACGGATACTGAACACATGTTCGAACCTAGACTTCAGAGCACTTGTGCTTCAATACATTCGAAATGGTAGTATTACTCGTGTTAATCATAGTCAGCATTACAGTAGACATTTTATGGCCAATTACACTAGAACTCACACGCTAGAACGGCTGTTTGGCAATGCTCTGGCCAGATATTTTAGCAAATATTTGCTATCAAGATTGTAATCCCTGATTTGAGTAATGCAAGCTGTGTGTTTGCAAAAAAAAAAACCTGGTAGAAGTTAGGGATTCGACAGTACGAATCACCATTGTCGGGGATAAATATTGCAAGAACATGTCTCCTCGCGACAACACTACAGGAATGGATAAATACGCCGACGGTCGGTCGCTACGCCGACGAGCAAACATCAGGGCCATCGGCCTAGGCCGTGACTAGGCCATCCCCGCCAAGCAGCCGTTGGCATAGAATTGCCCTCGGCGTAGCCTACGCCGACGGCTGTCCTCGGCGTAGCTATTTTTACTTTTACCTTATTAAACTTTGAAAAATCATAACTAAATCATTCTAATTCGGAAAAATACAAATAATATATCAAAATTTGCAAACAAATAAGATTTATCTATCTACACTCGAATATTACATATTTGTAAATAAAAATTAAGTGAAACATAAAACATTATATATAGTTTAAAACGGGCATAAGAAATTCAAAAGCGATCCAAACAATGCGAAACCTTCGCGTGATGTCATATTATGTGACATAGTTAGAAGGAAAAATATCAAACTTGGTATATTGAATATGTTTCAAAAACACCTTCACAAAATGGCCTATCCCATTCGAGGTTTCTTCGCTTTCAGGTCAAATGACCAATGTTATGACTAGAATCAAGGCATCATTTGTGATAATGTGTTCATATTGTGCATACATGTGTATCATGGGATGACGAACAATATTGCAGGAGAAAGTTTTCCTTTTCGTCGAACCAAAAAGCCATTTTCCATTTTCCAAACACAAAAAACGAACAGTTTTGTGAAGCAACCACGAAATTGCTAATTTAAAATGCTACCACCACATTTAAAAAAAATACTAGACCACCTTATATGGACAATGTCCTAATAGGGGTATCTGAAACCTTTCCATCCACCCCTGGTGAAAAAGAAAATTCTTGCCGAATCGGCAGGAAGTGGGTCAGATATGAACTACAGGTACATGATCCGATGCTCATGTTTTTTTATAAAAATCATTTTTAGGTTCACAATATGCTATTTTATCAAATATCCAATGCAAGTTTAGAGAGTCTAGGCCCCGAGATAAGAATCTTCATTCCCGCCCGTTCGACAAAATTTGACGATAGTTTAAAACGGGCATAAGAAATTTAAAAATGATCTAAACAATGTGAAACCTTCGCGTGGTGTCATATTATGTGACATATAGTTAGAAGGAAAAATATCAAACTTGGTATATTGATTATGTTTCAAAAAAACTTTTACAAAATGACCTATCTCATTCGAGGTTTCTTGTCTTTCGTGTCAAATGACCAATGTTATGGCTATCATCAAGGCATAGTTTGTGATAATGTGCTCATATTGTGCATACATGTGCATCATGGGATGGCGAACAATGTTGCAGGAGGAAGTTTCCTTTTCGTCGCACCAAAAAACCATGTACCATTTTCTGAGCACAAAAAACGGACGGTTTTGTGAAGCAACCACCAAATGGCTAATTCAAAATGGTACCACCATATTTTACAAAAATACTAGAACACCTTATATTGACAATGTCCCAATAGGGGGATCTAAAATCTTTCTATCCACCCCTAGTCGAATCGATAGGAAGTGGGTCAGATATGAACTACAGGTACATGATCCGATCCTCATGTTTTTTTTACAAAAATCATTTTTAGGTTTATAATATGCTATTTTATCAAAGATCCAATGCAAGTTTATAGAGGCTCGGCCCCGAGCTAAGAATCTTCATGCCCGTCGTTCGACAAAGTTTGACGATAGTTTAAAACGTGCATAAAAAATTCAAAAATGATCCAAACAATGCGAAACCTTCGCATGGTGTCATATTATGTGATATAGTTAGAAGGAAAAATATCAAACTTGGTAAATTGATTATGTTTCAAGAAAACTTTACAAGACCAATCTCATTCGAGGTTTTTTGGCTTTCGGGTCAAATGACCGATGTTATGGCTAGAATCAAGGCATAGTTTGTGATAATGTGTTCATATTGTGCATACATGTGTATCATGCGATGGCGAACAATGTTGCAGGAGGAAGTTTTCCTTTTCGTCGCACCAAAAGGCCATTTTCCATTTTCCGAGCATAAAAAATGGACGGTTTTGTGAAGCAAACACCAAATGACTAATTCAAAAGCGGGGATTTGTGATAAGTTGATATGGATATCATATTTAGATTCATTTTATTTTTCTGATCAATTTATACGTATTATTTATCGAATTCCTATTTACGGATTTAAAGATATTAATTATTCCATATTAAATAGAAAAATACAAAAATGTAAAATTATTATATTTTTATTTGAATTCAATAGTATTTTTATTCGAATCAGTAATATTTTTACTTATTCATTGTTGTTTACTTAAATAATTATTTGTAATTTCAAAAAATAAAAACATGTGATATAATGATATAAGAGTTAATAGGATTGATATCATAGTATTGACAAGTAGGTTCAAATTGCTTTACGGAAACTGATTCGGAAGAAACTAAGAAGTTAAGCGTGCTGAAGCTGGAGTAGTGTTAGGGGATGGGTGACCGAGCGGGAAATTTGATAAAAACTACAATTTTATCAAATATTAAATATAATTAGTGTTAAAAATGTTCCTGGTGAGAGAGTTAACGATTCAAACAATTCAAAGATTTTAAAAAATTGAGAAAATATTCAAATTTTTTTGAAAAACGATTTTTTTGGATTTTTTATAACTTTTCGTTATTATGTCGAGGGCAAAGCCGTCGGCTTAGCATACGCCGACGGCTAGAGCTACACCGACGGGCAAAAGTGCCTCCGCTGAGGGTGGTTTTTGCCGAGGATGCTACGCCGTAGCCTACGCCGACGGATATCGAGACTATGCCGACGGCTTTTGGCCCTCGGCGTATGTAGCGTGCCGTTTTTGTAGTGCAACCATCAAAAAACATCCAAGATTGATTCAGCGAAAGAAGATCTGGAAGATCGTACCTAAAGATATTTGATCTTTTAACACCACTATTGACTTCGAGAATAAACTTATGCCGTTGAACAAAGGGCCGAAGAACACTTATCATCTTGTTACGATCCTAATCTCTTTCTACATTGCTCACAAAATATCACAGGTTCTCGATATACTTGGGATACAAGATACAATAGAATTGGGGATGGGAGATTGGACCAACACGAGGTGAGAGAGAAGATACGGAGGTTAGGTGACAGAGATGTCCTCTGTTGGTCGTTGTTTTCAGCTCCAGGTGCTTCCCTTCCTCTTTATACATCACCGGGTCTACTCTTGCTTGTCATAACTATTAGTTTAGACAGGTAACGTGCCTTGAAGATCAGCATGGCTTCACGTTGATATAGGGCACAAAGGCCAGAACATACATCGTTGGTTTACATGGGACGAAATATATAAAATTAAAGATAAAAATACAATTAACACTCCGTCTTAATCAGA
The DNA here is from genome assembly GCA_030063025.1 of Avena longiglumis. Classification (NCBI taxonomy): domain Eukaryota; kingdom Viridiplantae; phylum Streptophyta; class Magnoliopsida; order Poales; family Poaceae; genus Avena; species Avena longiglumis. The sequence goes on along the minus strand of CP125978.1, from coordinate 17,196,765 downwards.
ACCTTTATAAATGTTTAGATTACGACTTGAATTCATCTTGCTTCTTAACTGGGAATGCTTTTGTGAAGCCATCTCCAACAACTTGATCTTTGCTAAAAAAAACTTGATGTTCAGAAGATTCTTAGCAACTCTTTCTCTGATAAAGTGAAAATCAATTTCAATGTGCTTGGTTCTAGCATGAAACACTAGATTTGCAGACAAATAGGTAGCACCCAAATTATCACACCAGAGGCATGGTTTCTCCTTTAGTTTAATTCTAAGTTCACTAAGAAGAGCTTTAATACGTCGGAAACGTATATCTATAATTTTTGATGCTTCATGCTTGTTTACTATCTACTTTTCTTTGCTTTGTCCACACTTTGAGGTGTTTTTATATGATTTCTGGTATTAAACTATTAACAAGTTGCTACAGTGCCAGTTGTCTGTTTTTTTCAGTTTTTGATTCCAGAAAGGTAGAAAATCAATTTTTGGAATTGGACGGGACAAAAGACAAAGTCAATATTTTACCATCGGCAACACGAAGCCAGAAGACAAGACGAAGAAGGCTCAGCGGGGGGCCACACCCCCTGGCCACGTGGGTGGGCCCATCCCGCGCCTAGGGGGGTGCAACCACCCTGGTGGCCCCCCTGGCTCGCCCCTTCGACTATAGGAAGCTCCCGATGTAGAAACCATAGATACCCGATCAAAACTCCACGAAACTGTCTGTACCTGCCGCCACCATCGTCCCTAGATCGGGGGATCTGAAGTTCTTCCTGGCACCCTGCTGGAGAGGATATCATCTCGGAGGCCTTCTTCTTCATCATGCCAGCCTCCGGTATGAAGCGTGAGTAGTTCCACCTTGAACTACGGGTACATGTAGTAGCTAGATGGTTTTATCTCCTCCTTGTGCTTTCATGTATAGATCTTGTGAGCTCTGTTCATGATCAAGATCTAATCTATTTGTAATCATGCATGTTGTGTTTGCGGGGATCCGATGGATATTGAGATTACTATGTCAGATTGATTAATGGTTTTGTCTTATCATTCTATCATGTCTGTGTTGTTTGTGATCTTGCATGCTCTCGTTGTTAGTATCTATCTTGGTCAAGTAGTTTCTAGTGACTCCAAGAGGGGTATTTATGCTCGATAGTGGGTTCATGCCTCTAGTTTCCAAGGGAAGTGACAGAAATCTCTTCGGTTGTAGATGTGATGTTGCCACTAGTGATAAAACAACAGTCTCTTGTTCATGGAACACACGGATTGTTTACCTTACACACTTTTCTTAAAACAGTTGTCTGTTGCTTGCAACTTAGCACTGAAGGGGGTTCAGATGATAACCTGAAGGTGGACTTCTAGTCATAGATGCAGTTGGATGGCGGTCTATGTATATTGTTTTATTTCCCAATCGAATCTCATAGGATCTTTTTGTCTAGTATTGCATTGTTATGCCTTGCTCAGTTCATGTCAATTTCCCTGCTGTAATTTATTTACCCTTCATGCCAAGTTTGTTTATCTAAGGATAGCACCTCAAGTGAACTATGGACCCCGATCCAATCTTTACCATTGATACATCTTCCACTGCTACTGTTTACTTGTTGCAAATCATCATCACCTTCCACACCATACAGTTAATCCTTTGTTACGGCAACCGGTGAGATTGACAACCTCACTGTTAGTTGGGGCAAAGTCTTGAGTTTGTGTTGTGCAGGTTTCCACGTTTCTTGCAACACCTTTGAGGCGTTTCCTTACTCCTACTGGTTCGATAACCTCGGTTTCTTACCGAGGGAAAACTTGCTGCTGTGCTGGATCATACCTTGCTCTTGGGGTTTCCCAACGGGGCGTTCAACACGCATCAAGACTTTTTCTGGCGCCGTTGCCAGGGAATAAAGAAGAAGCTCCCACGTCAACAAAGCGCCATCAACAAGTTTTCTGGCGCTATTGCCGGGGAGGCTAAGGACGTCTTCACAAGGGGAGTCCTCCTCAACCTTTCTCTTTACCTTTTTTAGTTTGCTTGGTTTTGTTTGCATCTTTTTGTCAAAAACTCCAAAAAATAGTTTAGTTTGGTTTGCTTTCTCTTATCAAAAGCACAAAAAATTAGTTCCTACTCTAGTTGCCACCTTGCTCTAGCTCGCCATGTTGTTCCCCAAGTTCGCCCCGAAGGACCTTTCGATAGGTAGTGGCTCTATAATTGGGAAAGAAAATATTGAAGAATTCTTCAATCATGTTAGCAAGCATGAGGATATTGAGGATAGATCTATAGCTAAGCTTGCTCCTAATTATGAAATTGCTGCAGCTTCTTTAGTTCATATGTTGGAGTCTAGGTTTGATACCCCATGATGCAAATTTTGTTCCTAAAACTAAAAGAAGAAAATAATGCTGAAAAGAGAGAAATTATTCTTGAAACTTTACTCAAATAATTCCATGATGTTGATAAGGAAGACAAAAATGTCTTTGAGCGTTTTGATATGCTAGGCTCATGTGTAGATGTTGTGGGTACTTCAGATAAAACTAAACCTAGAGAGGAATTTTAGATACCCATACCCTTTAAGCTTGTTGGGATGCATGAAGCCTTTGAAAAGAATTTTGATTGGATTGTTCCTGAAAATCCTTTTGATGAAAGTAGTAAACCAAAGAGAGATGAGAAGGGATCCTCCAAAACTCATTTGGATGAGATACCTCTCATAGTTGAAGATTTTGCAAGTATTGATATTAATGCTTCTTCATTTGAAAATACTTGATTTCTTGCTTCTTGTGCCTAACTTAAAGGCGTTAAAGAAAAGTACTTGTTAGGAGATAACCCAAGAGTTTCCTTGAGTCTTGGAAGTTATCACTTTAGTAATGACCTCCCCTTATCCTTTTTGTTTGATTTTTGTTCCAAGAATGACCTCTAATGAGAGGGAAGTAAAATTTGGGGAGTTGCTGTCCTGAAACAGATTTTTGTCCTCCACCATAAAAATTCATGAGAAGTCTCTGTAAGTCGGATTGAGCTAAAAATTTACTAATAAGTCCCCCAGTATGTTATCTAACTTTCGTTAGTTCAACACTTTTTTATTTGAATAACAAAAGAGTTTCAAAAAATCGATTTCTACCCGCTGGTCTGTTTTGACAGATTTCTGCCATTATTTGCATTTGCTTCTTATTGATTCCTTTTGAGTTATCTTTTGGGGAATTGAGCTTTTTGAAGGAGTTGATACAATATCTTGTGTTTTTAGTGAAAATTATTGCTGTTCCAAAGCTAAACCCATATGTCTATTATCTTTTGAATACACTAATGTTGCTAATGAAGATGGTGTGAAGTTTTGTATGAAAGGAAAATTTCAGGTGTAGAGAGAGAATGATGTAATGAGATGAAGAATGGACAAAAGCTCAAGCTCTGATGCCACCGTGGTGTCACCCCAAGAAATATCCAAGAGGTACAAGCGTCAAAGCTTGGGGATTCCCAAGACGTCCCCTTCTTCATTAATAAAAAGCTGAAGTCTTCCTAGACACTTCGTTTTTATTGTTTCATGCACTGTTGTTTTGTTCTTGGAGCGTCTTAGTTTTCGTTTGATTTGATTAGTTTGCTTAGTTTTCTTGAATAAAGTAGTTTGGACCCCCGTTCTCACTGTGTTGTTTCAAAGTAAGTCGATTGGTATTGGAAAGGAGTAGAAAGTTCTTGCTTGAAAGTGCAAGAGGAGCTTGCATTGACTGTGACTTAGACTTTAGCATGACATGCTAGGTGTTGTTTTGACCTTATTCCTAGTAATTATTTCTGTAGCATGTCTTGTTCCAAACAATTGGGATTTCTTAGTGTGTCTTGAAAGAATCATGTGTTGTTTTAGCATACAAAAGCATAGTATTGTGATATTCTCTATTGATGCTTTGTTTGGGTTGACTTAGCACATGCTCATACCGTGTTATGACTATGAAACATTCACCATCACTACAAGGAATCTGACTATATATGACCCTCCATTTTCGTCACAAAATCGTCATAGTAGTCCGTTTATGAAGATTCTATGACGATTTTGAGATCGTCGAAAGCTGGGCGTCGCAAATGAACTATAACGACGTTTTTGGTAAAATCGTCATAACCGTCTATGACGATATTGGATCGTCATAACGTCTATGACGATACAATATCGTCATGGGCCATCTAGCCTAGCCAAGTCATATCCTACGTGGCTGATCCTACGTGGCAAAATTGTGACGAAATTAAATCGTCTTAAATCAAAATCAGCCCAGTCCATTTTGGTTGCTTACTTGGGCTGAGCCCAATAATTCTAGCCTTTTACTTGGCCTAATACGATAATTCGTTACTCTTATGGGCTTTAGCCATTGTGTTTCGTATTTCACTTTTGGGCCTTGGCCTTTTCACTATCCAATTAGTTCTTAGTTTTTTATATTTTTTTGAAACATTTATGTATTTATTTGGACCACGACCTATTTAGAGCCCAACAATTAATACTTGGTCCAATACAATTTTCAGCCCTTTTTCCAGATTTCTTCTATCCCAAAAATCACAGTCAATAATTTTATAAGATGATTACCCTCATTAAATTTCTATTCATCATTACATAATATTTGTGTAACTGAAACATAAAAAACAGCCAGATATTACAATCGTTACAAATTTTGAATAACATCCAAGAATAGTCTATTAGTCTATTACAATCATTAAATGGTTCATTCCAAACAGCCAAATATTTTGACTATTAGAATACAGGTAGCTCTAAAATATAGGGTCTTCAAGATTTTATCGAATTTCTTTGGCTGGAACTCCTGGAAAAGAGAGGAAAGACAAGTTTCTAGAGTCAGGATATAGCAAATAATTGGCTACTATTACGAAACAGTAGAATCATAAAATAGGCAACAATAGTTGAGAAACAACACATCATGAGATTTGTTGATAAATTCTACAATAAGGTAGTTTTAAACATTACAATACAGACATCAGGCAACTTTGCATTTCACTTAATCTAATCTAACAAGACATGGTCAATCACACACGCATACAAACAAGCAGTCCATGTAAGCAAATGTGCACAAAAGTATCATTCAGCAACAAAAAAAGTAAGCTTTGCTGGAGCTCCCATATTTTCTCTAAATATGCAAGCATCATTCCGCAACAAAAAAGTTCAGAACCACAGCACAACAAACACAAACAGAAAATTCAGTGGTACATAGACACTGAAGGTTTGCAACAGACCTGGAGCGAGAAATCAGTGACGTCGAGGAGAAATTCAGTGGAGGGATGCCTTGTACCCGGTCACCGATTGCAATTTCTTGCTCTGCAACCACGCAAAACAAAATGAGAGTATTTCAAAGCAGATAGTACCAAAGCAACACTCTAAACGAGATGGAACTATTGCATACCCAAGGGTTTGAGTCAGGATTGAGGGTCAGCCGTGCAATAAACACTGCTAAAGCCCCAACAACTGATGGTATGAACCGGACACAGCCATACTCCAACAGGCTCAGCTCGGCAAGGTAGCTCCCCATGAAGTCCAACGACAGTGCATGATACTGTAGCAAGCATGAAAATACTTTAGATGAGACAACAATGTGCATGAGCATCAGACAACTCTGCATCAGCAGAACTGAAATTTAGCATGCGAGAGTTGTGGATTATTATTATTACCTTCTTGTCTTCTTGGCCAGATCTTACGAACACCTTAGGAAGGTCTTGGCGGTGGGATTTCCCATCTCAAACATGAGAATGTTTAGTATATCGCTCTCCATCTTAACAAGCTACACATAATAGCCAAGAAGAAGACAGATCATCATCCCAGTTCGACAGAGTTGCAAGATCTGACAGAGATGGAACTAATAAGCAGGAAAGAGAAGATGACAAGCACCTCCTGCTTCATGTATGTGTTGTCGGTGATGTAGCAGAAGTCCTCCACGTTTGGCACATGTAATATACAACATAATTCCAGAAATGAACCAAATTCTAGACTTTCAGGTGCGCTTCATCTACGGCACAACCCTATTTTGCATACAGAGTCATATAGATGAACCACACACATAATATAACCTACACAAAAATTATTGAGGCACCTGGACCTAGTGCTAATACAATCAGATCATGGCATTGTTTACTAGGATATTGCAACACAATGGCATGCGCAATACATTGAGGCATCTAGTGTTAATATAAACTAAGCCGCAGAATACATTTATCAAGCTACAGAGCAGCAGGAGATGGATATTCAGATAAAGCTGTTGCAAAATCTACTGACTAGCAAGCTATTGCAACCAAGATTAAAAACAACTACAAGACATATCCATGCAAAGAACTTAAGAACATCTATTTTCATCTAGTTATCTCAAGAACAGGGTTACACCCTACCTCCTGCAATTATAAGACAAGTATGGAATGACTCGATCATGTGACAATTCCCCAAACAACCAGGCAACCAAATCAAACACGGGCTCCAAAACCAGTAACCTTGCTAGGAGACATCATTCTACTCTTCCTTGCATAGCCATAAACAATTTCCCCATAGATTTACATGTGCAGCACTATAATTTCTATAGCATGGTACCCACATAAATGCTTTGAACTTTTAAAATCTAGCTTACACAACACGAATCACATTTGTAATTTATGAACATAGTGAGAAATACCTACATCACTAGATAAAACAATCTCAAACTGTACTATATAAGCACCATGAAGAATGCAAGTATGCTATAGTTCTCATGATGTATGTTAGAGTGACCAAAAGATACCATCAGGATTCAGGCTTCAGCTAAGCAAGCTACCACTACATGCATACAATACATGCATCAGGCTATAGTATTTGCCACAAATGGCTTAACAGATGCATACATACCAGTAACTAATAGTACAACATGACCATGTAGAAGTAACTAATATGAACATGTTGATAGAGATGCGACAAGCTCTGGATAGTACTGTTTGGTAATTGAATTTTATCAGTCCATGTTTAGCATATGAATTGAGAAGGAATTCAATATCTTATTATCATTGCTCAAGTGCTCATATAAGTATATTGATTAATCTAAATGGACCACTGCAAACAAAGTGACATACTTTAAACTCAAATTATTAGCTACAGCAAAGCCAACCAAGTAATGATAACTGATGTAGAAGTCTTGGATGTACAAAAAAACAGGAGATCCAATCAGACATAGATCATGTTAGTTTTATAGATTTCCAGACACAACAGTTTCTTCCAGATCCAAACTCACAAGAATTGTCTAATATCAGGCCCAGTTGTTTAAAACTCCATTAACATGCCCAGTTGTTTGCAACTCCAGAAATGACAATTGAAGTATGGCGCTAGAACGTCGACTTAAACATCTCAAGGACCATCGTGCAACTAAGAGCTGATGAAAATATCAGGCCCAATTGTTTGCAACTCCATTAACAGCTAATATCACTACAAGTCTACAACACCCAGCTAAGGAATAATAAGATTGCAAACGCTTGAGGTGCTTACTATCGTCGGGAATGGTGGGCTGATGAGCGGATAAACGATCATGGTCGACATGTCGGCGTCCCCGGATGAGGGAACCAATCTCCTTCTCATCTTCAGTGCAATTTGCCCTTGGATGTAAAGAAGTTGGGTTGCACCACCGGCTTGCCTCAAGGAACTGCTCGGGCGTTGGATTGATGAGCGTGTGCACTGCATCGAGAAGCCCTCAAGGATTGAGTTCACAAGCAAATCCACCGGGCGCAAGTAGAACACCGACCGACCTCCAATCTCCCGGAATGAGCTCGAAGCGGATAGACACGGTAGGCTTTTGGCCTCGCCCCGACCTCCCGGCGGCTGCGCTTGTCGACGTGCTTACCATAGAGCACCGCGAGTAGCACGCCTCTGGATTTGCGACATGGACGCAGAAGAAAGAATCACCTCAGCCTTCATGGAACTGCGGCGCAAAAAAAACAGATCACACCAGAATCCCCAAAATCGAACCAAATCCGAAGCAAATCGGCAAGAAAGCGTGCAGATGCGGATTTGGAGGCCGAATCGGGGGTCGAGCGGCGCGGGCGAAATCGAGGACCTCAGATCCGTCGAAATGAATGATAGTCGTTCGACCTTGGATCCTCTCCTTGCAGGGCTCCATCGGTGGCGCGTACGCGCGCTCGACAAACGCTGCGAACTCGGCGAGGCTGATGAAACCGTCGCCGTCCGCCTCGTCCATCATTCGACTCATCGTCGGTGGATCTCGCTGGAGGGGTTGTGGATCTCGCTAGAGAATGAGGGAAGCGGCTAGGGCGAGCGGGGAAGAGGCTCCCGAACAGAGGGCGACGGCGGCGTGCGCGGATCTCGCTGGAGAGAAGTTAGCTCTCTTGAGTGTGGCAGCGGGAGGTAGGATTAGGGTTGGGGAGGGGAGAGGCGTTCGCTGGGAGGGTGGAGGACGTGGCGATTTTGGCCGGCACGCGCGCACGATGGTGAAATATTCGGTGTATGCGCGTGTGATGGGTACCTTGCCACGTCATCTATCCGTGTCAAGTTCCCACGGATCAACATCCTGTCCATCCATCCTGTTCACATCCAATGGCCCATCTTGCTATCCTCCGCATTTAGACCTTTCTAGCTATTATGACGATTTCACTAGAAGAAATTACGACGTTTTTGAGCGAAATCGTCATAGTTTATTGAGGTTTTGACCCTCCCAAGCAGCTTGAGAGTATCCGGTGCGGAATCTTCATAAATCTAAGACGATTTTGTAGATGGTCACTACCAAAACGTCACAAGTTAACACATTTCTTGTAGTGCATAGCCTCTATGATCATGTAGTCCTTGACACTTAGTACCACTCTATGCTTTTATTAGTAATGTTTTGTCGCTCTGCATGATTATGGCCATTATTGTTCTCTTAGTTGGTTGCTCCAGTCATTTTCTAGCCTCCACTTGTATGAGTAAGCTCTACTCTTGCTTCCAACTCCCAAGAAATAAAGTTATTCCAAAGTTTCCACTATAAACTCCTATGCATGACGTGTTAAACCATTCCAAGTATATTCTTGTTTTCAGCTATCTTTTAATTAAAAAGTATTTTGTTATGTGAAAACTTAGTTATTAAAGCCCTCACAAACTTGATGGCACACTTTATATTCTTTGCCCCTAGTAAACTTGAACCATTCTGTCATCTAAGTTGTATATGCTTGCACTTATACGTTGGAATTAGTAGAACCATGCTGTCATGGGGAACGTTTTCAACATTGCACTTGTACTTTGTACACACTTGATATCATGCTCTTTTGTCTATGGATGTCACCGGTGTGAAATAAAGAGGGAGCTTATAAGTCCATGGAGTTATGTATTTTGTGTTAGAGAAACGCCTGGGCCGCTAGCCTAAGCCATGCCTAATCATGGTGGAAACTTGCAGCATCACCATATTGAGCATTCTGTGAAGCATCCTCAATAAAAAGCTATGCACATAGTAAATAAAAAGATTGCTGAGATTCTCATTGTCTGCTTGCCTTGTCATTTTGGTTATGGGATAGCTCCTGTACTATATGCAAGGGGTACCTCGTTGGCGGATCTCTATGATACCCATGTACTTACTATGGCAAGAACTTACAGGTGACTGAAGTTGAGTAGCATGAGGTGTGGCCCTCGTATTCAAGGGACATGCGATTGCCAACTTATACTTTGTCAAGCATATACTCCATAGTTTGTTCACTTTAACCTTAATCACATCAAGATGGTTATGATAGGGGCAATGAGGGCTGGAAGGTAATAAGTACCATAATTTTTGGAAGCTCTTTTTGAAACTTGAAATTCCTGCTTCCCTTTATGAAGGGCCCTTCTTCCACTATTATATTGAGTCTCCACCTTCTACCTTTAGGCACCATTAAGAGAGCATAGTTTTCATTCTTAGTTCTATGTGAAGTGTCCCAAAACATATTGATTGATGCATATTGTTGATATTGCTTGTTCTTGTGCTACTTGTATCTAGTCACTATTATGAACTTTGAAGGTGCCCTATCCATCTATTTGCTACTCTATGAGGGACAAGATGAATGCCACTACACCATGTTTTTTGTATGTGAAACAAACAAATGTTTTTCAATGCATGTTATTCATGATCTTTGTTTGTAGACTTTCATGTTGCATGCATAGTTACTTTGTCTTCTTGTTAGAACTCCATCTTTCACGCATATGTTTATAGTTCTTTGATCCCAGCTTTCAATGCTTGCAAATGGTTTGATCTTGGTTTTGATGGTGTATGTCACCTCAAAAATTATTATTTTTTATCACTTACCTACTCGAGGACAAGCAGGAGTTAAGCTTGGGGATAATTGATACGTCGGAAACGTATCTATAATTTTTGATGTTCCATGCTTGTTTACTATCTACTTTGCTTTGATTTGTCTACACTTTGAGGTACTTTTTATATGCTTTGTGGTACTAACCTATTAATAAGTTGCCACGGTGCCAGTTGCCTGTTTTCTGCTATTTTTGGTTCCAGAAAAGTTAGTAAAGAAATATTCTCAGAATTGTACGGGACAAATATCAAAGTCAATTACTTTCCGTGGGGAACAAGAAGTCCAGAGGGGAGACGGAGAAGCGGGCCAGGGTAGCCAGACCCCCCTAGGCACGGGTGGGCCCTGCCCCACACCTGGGAGGGATGTGGCCCCTCTGGACGCGTCCTCGGCCTCCCCCTTCGCCTATAAGAAGCCCCCGATGCAAAAACCCTAAGTACCTGATCAAATCTCCACAAAACCTTTCTGTAGCCGCCGCCATCGTCATCCCTAGATCAGGGGGATCTGAAAGTTCTTCCCGGCACCCTGCCGGAGGGGAGATCATCCCGGAGGCCTTCTCCCCGGTATGATGTGTGAGTAGTTCCACCTTGGACTATGGGTCCATGTAGTAGCTAGATGGTTATATCTCCTCCTTTGTGCTTTCATGTATAGATCTTGTGAGCTCCGTTCATGATCAAGATCTAATCTATGTGTAAGCATGCATGTTGTGTTTGCGGGGATCCGATAGATATTGAGATTATTATGTTGGTTTGATTAATGGTTTTGTCTTTATGATTCTATTATGTCTGTGTTGTTTGTGATCTTGCATGCTCTCCGATGTTAGTAGCTATTTTGGCCTAGTTGCTAGTGACTCCAAGAGGGGGTATTTATGCTCGATAGTGGGTTCATGCCTCTAGTTTCCAAGGGAAGTGACAATAATCTCTTTGGTTGTAGATGTGTTGTTGCTACTAGGGAGAAAACAACGGTCTCTTGTTCATGGAACATGTGGACTGTTTACCTTACACACTTTGCTTAAAGCAGTTGTCTGTTGCTTGCAACTTAATACTAGAGGGGGTTCGGATGATAACCTGAAGGTGGACTTCTAGTCATAGATGTAGTTGGATGGCGGTCTGTGTATCTTGTTGTATTGCCCAATCAAATATCATAGGATCTTTCTGACTAGTAATTGCATTGTTATGCCTTGCTTAGTTTCTGTTAATTGCCCTGCTGTTATTTGTTTACCCTTCATGCCAGTTGTTTATCTAAGGAGAGCACCTCTAATAAACTATGGACCCCGGTCCAATCTTTATCATTGATACATCCTCCACTTTTATTTGTTTACTTGATGCAAACCATTACCTTCCACACCATACGTTTAATCCTTTGTTACAGCAAACCGGTGAGCTTGACAACCTCACTGATTCGTTGGGGCAAAGTCTTGATTTTGTGTTGTGCAGGTCTCCGCGTTGCTTGCAACACCTGTGTGACGTTTCCTTCCTCCTACTGGTTCGATAACCTCGGTTTCTTACTGAGGGAAACTTGCTGCTGTGCTGCTTCACACCTTGCTCTTGGGGTTTCCAATGAAGCGTTCCACGACAAGTGCTGGGCGCCATCAATATGAGAAACTAAATGGTTTCTTTCAAAATGTTGGCATCACTCATCATGTATCATGTCCTCATGCTCACCAAAAAAATGGTTCTACTGAGAGAAAACACCGGCACATAGTTGAAGTTGGTCTTGCATTGCTAGAAAATGCATCTAAGCCCTTAAAATTTTGGGATGAAGCTTTTCTCACTGCCACATTTCTCATAAACTTACTACCTAGCAAAGTTATGAATTTTGATACCCCTGTTGAACGCCTTCTTCACATGAAACCAAACTATGACTCTCTTCGAAATTTTGGCTGTGCTTGTTGGCCCAACATCCGTCCCTATAACAAACGCAAACTGGCTTTCCGTTCACAACGGTGTGTTTTTCTTGGGTATAGCCCTCTCCATAAGTGTGTCAAATGTCTAGATGTTTCAACGAGACGAATCTATATATCTCGAGATGTAGTTTTTGATGAGAATGTTTTCCCGTTTGCCTCACTACATCCAAATGCTGGTGCTCTCCTCAAACAACAAATATTACTCCTTCCATTATCCACATCTTTCTCTCATGAGGGTGCACAAAATATTGATAACTATATGTCTCTTATTGTGCCAATTAATGATGTGCAGCAGGTGGAGGAAGTTGCAGAAGAAAATTCTAGTCAAAATGGTGCTCAAACGAGTTCTGAAAGTGATGCTTAAAACCGGCCAGAAAATGACAAAACTGACGCTGAAATAGAGGAGGAACATTCCTCTGCTCAGGATCCCGAGGTGGATTTTCCCGCTCTGCTCCGCATCGCACCAGTTCCTTGTCTCCCGAGGCCACGCATGGTGATCGTGCACTGCTCCACCACGTTCTGGCTGGCACCAATGCGGGGCCGCCAGCTGGTGCAGGGGAGTACATGGATCCGGTGACCCCACGTGGGTCGCTGTCGTCGCTATACCCCATGTCGCTGTCACCTGCGTCGCTTCCTACCATGAAGCCAACAACGCTAGTGCCAGGGTCGCCTTCACCAACGTCACATGTAGGGTCGGTCACAGGATCGGTGTCAGCCATAGATTCCAGCGGATCTTCTATGGCTGGCGCTAGTGGAGAACACGCTGCTGCTTCTGAACCTAAATCACCCCAAATACAAATGACACCAGCTCAACCTGCTGATGTACAACCTACTGCACCGGTTCGATAAGCACATACACGTATTCAAAAAGGTATACGCAACCCAAAAAAGTATACTGACGGCACCGTTAGATATGGCTTGCTATGTTCTAGAGGAGAACCTCATACTTTGACTGAAGCCCTTAGTGATCCAAGTTGGAGTCAAGCTATGGAAGAAGAGTACAATGCACTGATTGAGAACAAGACATGGCATCTTGTACCTCCAAGCATCAACAAGAATTTGATTTATTGCAAGTAGGTATATCGCATAAAGAAGAAAGCATATGGTTCTATTGACAGATACAAAGCACAGTTAGTTGCAAAAGGTTTCAAACAAAGGTATGGTATTGATTATGAGGATACCTTCAGTCCGGTGGTTAAAATTGCTACTATCAGAATTGTTTTGTCTATCTCTGCCTCTCGTGGATGGAGTCTATGGCAGCTAGATATCAAGAACGCGTTTTTTCATGGTGTTCTGGAAGAGGAAGTATATATGAGACAACCTCCTGGTTTTAAAAATCCTTCCGCTCCACATCATTTCTACAAACTCGATAAGGCTCTTTATGGACTCAAGCAAGAACCTCGAGCATTGTATTCCAAGCTGAGTTCCAAGCTTTGTGATCTTGGTTTTACACCCTCAAAAGCTGATACTTCACTATTTCTCTACAACTGCTCAGGTGTCATCATATACATGCTTATTTATGTTGATGATATTATTGTAACCAGTTCCTCTGATCATGCTATCACTGTTCTGCTTCATGAACTTAATGAGAATTTTTCCATCAAAGATTTAGGTGACTAACATTTTTTCCTTGGTATTGAGGTCAAGAAAGTACAAGATGTTTTGGTCTTGACATAGGAAAAATATGCTTCTCAATTACCTACCAAGGTGGGCATGCGTGAGTGTAAGTCTGCTCCTACACGTATGTCCTCCACAGAGCAGTTGTCTCTTGCTGATGGCACACCCTTGGGCACTGATGACAGTACTCAATTTCGAAGCATTGTTGGAGGCCTACAGTATTTGACCTTGACATGTCCAGATTTATCCTTTGCTGTGAATAAGGTTTGTCAGTTTCTTCATGATCCAACTACAGAATATTGGACAACAATTAAACGCATACTCAGAAATATACAAGACACACTGAAGATTGGAATCTCTTTCTCCAAGTTTTCCTCCACATTCCTTAGTGCTTTCTCAGATGCAGATTGGACAAAATATCTTGATGACAGATGTTCTACTGGTGGTTTTGCCATATTTGTTGGACCAAACTTGTTCTCTTGGAGTGCTAGAAAATAGGACAAGGTATCCAGATCCAGTACTGAGGCAGAATATAAGGCTTTAGAAAATTCTACAGCTGAACTAATGTGGGTTGAAACTTGATGACGCTTTGTTAACGTGGGAGCTTCTTCTTTATTCCCCGACAATGGCGCTAGAAAAAGTCTTGACGTGGGAGCTTCTTCTTTGCTGACGTGCAGTGTTCCAAAGTTTTTGCTTTTTATGGCCGTTTTCATGAGCTATTGCCCATAGTTTAGGGGTTCTAGGGCGATTTACATATTGAGATGTATGACCAAAAACTCGTCGTTTTTGCATTTTATGGCCGTTTTCATGAGCTATTGCCCATAGTTTAGGGGTTCTAGGGCGATTTACATGTTTGAGAGATATGGCCAAAAATTCGTCTTTTTGTGTTTTATGACCGTTTTCATGAGCTATTGCCGACGGTTTTTGGGTTCAAGGGCAATTTACATGTTTGAGAGGTATGCCCAAAAAGTCATAGTTTTTGCTTTTTATTACCGTTTTCATGAGCTATTGCCAACAGTTTAGGGGTTCTAGGGCGATTTACATGTTTGAGAGGTATGACCAAAAACTCGTGTTTTTGCATTTTTGATGGCTCAGTTTTGGGTCCAAGGAAATTTACATGTTTGAGAGGTATAGACCAAAAAGTAGTTGTTTTTGTGTTTTATGACCGTTTTCATGAGCTATTACCCAAGGTTTTGGGGTTCTAGGGAGATTTACATGTTTGAGAGGTATGACCAAAAAGTCGTCGTTTTTGCTTTTTATGGCTGTTTTCATGAGCTATTTCCCAGAGTTTAGGAGTTCCAGGGCGATTTACATGTTTGAGAGGTATGACCAAAAACTCGTCGTTTTTGCTTTTTATGGTCGTTTTAATGAGCTATTGCCCACTATTTTGGGGTTCTTGGGAGATTTACATGTTTCAAATATATAACTAAAAATTCTTCTTTTTAGCGTCTTATGGCCATTTTCATGAGTTATTGCCCATAGATTTGGGGTTCTAGGGCAATCTACATGTTTCAGAGGTATGACCAAAAAGTCATCATTTTTGCTTTTGATGGTCGTTTTTATGAGCTATTGCCCATAGTTTTGGGGTTCTAGGGCGATTTACATGTTTGAGAGGTATGAACAAAAAGTCATAGTTTTTGTTTTTTTATGGCCGTTTTCATGAGCTATTGCCCACAGTTTTGGGGTTCTAGGGCGATTTACATCTTTGAGAGGTATGACCAAAAACTCGTCGTTTTTCTGTTTATGGATGTTTTCATGAGCTATTCCCCATAGTTCAGGGGTTCCAGGAAGATTTATATGTTTGAGAGGTATGCCCAAAAACTCGTGTTTTTGTGTTTTATGACCGTTTTCATGAGCTATTGCCCACAGTTTTGGGGTTCAAGGCTGATTTACATGTTTGAGAGGTATGCCCAAAAAGTCATAGTTTTTGCTTTTTATTGCCGTTTTCATAAGCTATTGCCTAGAGTTTAGGGTTTCTAGGGCGATTTACATGTTTCAGAGGTATGCCCAAAACGTTGTCGTTTTTGCATTTTATGGCCGTTTTCATGAGCAATTGCCCATAGTTTTGGGTTCCAGGGTGATTTACATGGTTTAGAGTTATGACCAATAACTCGTCTTTTTGCGTTTTATGGACATTTTGATGAGCTATTGTCCACAGTTTTGGGGTTCCAAGGCGATTAACATGTTTGGGAGGTATGAGCAAAACCCCGTCTTTTTGCGTTTTATGGCTATTTTCATGAGTTATTGCCCATAGTTTTGGGGTTCTAGGGCGATTTACATGTTTGAGAGGTATGTCCAAAAAGTCATAGTTTTTGCTTTTTATGGCCATTTTCATGTGCTATTGCCCATAGTTTAGGGGTTCTAGGGCGATTAACATCTTGAGAGGTATGACCAAAAACTCGTCGTTTTTGCATTTTATGGACGTTTTCATGAGCTATTGCCCATAGTTTAGGGGTTCTAGGGCGATTTACATGTTTGAGAGGTATGACCAAAAATTCGTCTTTTTGTGTTTTATGACCGTTTTCATGAGCTATTGTCGACGGTTTTTGGGTACAAGGGCGATTTACATGTTTGAGAGGTATGCCCAAAAAGTCGTAGTTTTTTTGCTTTTTATTGTCGTTTTCATGAGATATTGCCAATAGTTTGGGGGTTCTAGGGCGATTTACATGTTTGAGAGGTATGACCAAAAACTCGTCGATTTTGCATTTTATGGTCGTTTCCATGAGCTATTGCCCAAAGTTTTGGGTTCCAGGGTGATTTACATGTTTTAGAGTTATGACCAGAAACTCGTCTTTTTTGCGTTTTATTGACATTTTCATCAGTTATTGCCCACAGTTTTGGAGTTCCATGGCAATTTACATGTTTGGCAGTATGAACAAAAACTCATCTTTTTGCGTTTTATGACCGTTTTCATGAGATATTGCCCGTAGTTTAGGGGTTCTACGGCGATTTACATCTTTGAGAGGTATAGACCAAAAAAAGTGGTCATTTTTGTGTTCTATGGACAATTTCATGAGCTATTGCCCACAGTTTTTGGTTCTAGGGCGATTTACATGTTTGGGAGGTATAAGCAAAAACTCATCTTTTCATGTTTCATGGACATTTTCATGAGCTATTGCCCATAATTTTGGGGTTCCAAGGCGATTTACATGTTTGGGAGGTATGAGAAAAAACCCGTCTTTTTGCGTTTTATGGCTGTTTTCATGAGTTATTTCCCACAGTTTTGGGGTTTTAGGGCGATTTACATGTTTGAGAGGTATGACCAAAAACTCGTCATTTTTTGTGTTTTATGGACATTTTCATGAAATATTGACCATAGTTTTGGGGTTGCAAGGCTATTTACATGTTTCAAATTTATGACCAAAAGTCATCATTTTTGCTTTTTATGGTCGGTTTCATGAGTTATTTCGAAGAGTTTAGGAGTTCCAGGGTGATTTACATGTTTGAGAGGTATGACCACAAACTCGTCGTTTTTTGCTTTTTATGGTCGTTTTAATGAGCTATTGCCCACTGTTTTGGGGTTCTTGGGCGATTTACATGTTTCAAATATATAACTAAAAATTCTTCTTTTTAGCGTCTTATGGCCATTTTCATGAGTTATTGCCCATAGTTTTGGGGTTCTAGGGCAATCTACATGTTTGAGAGGTATGACCAAAAAGTCATCGTTTTTGCTTTTGATGGTCGTTTTTATGAGCTATTGCCCATAGTTTTGGGGTTCTAGGGCGATTTACATGTTTGAGAGGTATGACCAAAAAGTCATAGTTTTTGCTTTTTATGGCCGTTTTCATGAGCTATTGCCTACAGTTTTGGGGTTCTAGGGCGATTTACATCTTTGAGAGGTATGACCAAAAACTCGTCATTTTTCTGTTTATGGACGTTTTCATGAGCTATTCCCCATAGTTTAGGGGTTCTAGGGAGATTTATATGTTTGAGAGGTATGCCCAAAAACTCGTGTTTTTGTGTTTTATGACCGTTTTCATGAGCTATTGCCCACAATTTTGGGGTCAAGGGTGATTTACATGTTTGAGAGGTATGCCCAAAAAGTCATAGTTTTTGCTTTTTATTGCCGTTTTCATGAGCTATTGCCTAGAGTTTAGGGGTTCTAGGGCGATTTACATGTTTCAGAGGTATGCCCAAAATGTTGTCATTTTTGCATTTTATGGCCGTTTTCATGAGCAATTGCCCATAGTTTTGGGTTCCAGGGTGATTTACATGGTTGAGAGTTATGACCAATAACTCGTCTTTTTGCGTTTTATGGACATTTTGATGAGCTATTGTCCACAGTTTTGGGGTTCCAGGCCAATTTACATGTTTGGGAGGTATGAGCAAACCCCCGTCTTTTTGCGTTTTATGGCTATTTTCATGAGTTATTGCCCATAGTTTTGGGGTTCTAGGGCGATTTACATGTTTGAGAGGTATGTCCAAAAAGTCGTAGTTTTTGCTTTTTATGGCCGTTTTCATGTGCTATTGCCCATAGTTTAGGGGTTCTAGGGCGATTAACATCTTGAGAGGTATGACCAAAAATTCGTCGTTTTTGCATTTTATGGACGTTTTCATGAGCTATTGCCCATAGTTTAGGGGTTCTAGGGCGATTTACATTTTTGAGATGTATGACCCAAAATTCGTCTTTTTGTGTTTTATGACCGTTTTCATGAGCTATTGCCGATGGTTTTTGGGTACAAGGGCAATTTACATGTTTGAGAGGTATGCCCAAAAAGTCGGTGTTTTTGCTTTTTATTGTCGTTTTCATGAGCTATTGCCAACAGTTTAGGGGTTCTAGGGCGATTTACATGTTTGAGAGGTATGACCAAAAACTCGTCGATTTTGCATTTTATGGTCTTTTTCATGAACTATTGCCCAAAGTTTTGGGTTCCAGGGTGATTTACATGTTTTAGAGTTATGACCAAAAACTTGTCTTTTTTGCGTTTTATGGACATTTTCATGAGTTATTGCCCACAATTTTGGAGTTCCATGGCAATTTACATGTTTGGGAGTATGAGCAAAAACTCATATTTTTGCATTTTATGACTGTTTTCATGAGCTATTGCCCATAGTTTAGGGGTTCTAGGGCGATTTACATCTTTGAGAGGTATAGATCAAAAAAGTCGTCGTTTTTATGTTCTATGGACAATTTCATGAGCTATTGCCCACAGTTTTTGGGTTCTAGGGCGATTTACATGTTTTGGAGGTATAAACAAAAACTCGTCTTTTTATGTTTCATGGACATTTTCATGATCTATTGCCCATAATTTTGGGGTTCCAAGGCGATTTACATGTTTGGGAGGTATGAGAAAAAAACCCGTCTTTTTACGTTTTATGGCTGTTTTCATGAGTTTATTGCCCAGAGTTTTGGGGTTTTAGGGCGATTTACATGTTTGAGAGGTATGAACAAAAACTTGTCGTTTTTTGCGTTTTATGGACATTTTCATGAGCTATTGACCATAGTTTTGGGGTTGTAGAGCGATTTACATGTTTCAAATTTATGATTATAAAGTTGTCATTTTTGCTTTTTATGGTCATTTTCATGAGCTATTTCCCACAGTTTAGGGGTTCTAGGGCGATTTACATATTTGAGAGGTATGTCCAAAAAGTCGTCGTTTTTTCTTTTTATGGCCGTTTTCATGAGCTATTTCCCAGAGTTTAGGAGTTCCAGGGCGATTGACATGTTTAAGAGGTATGACCAAAAAGTTGACGTTTTTGCGTTTTATGGTCGTTTTAATGAGCTATTGTCCACAGTTTTGGGGTTCTTGGGCGATTTACATGTTTCAAATATATAACTAAAAATTCTTATTTTTAGCGTCTTATGGTCATTTGCATGAGTTATTGCCCACAGTTTTGCGGTTCTAGGGCAATCTACTTGTTTGAGAGGTATAACCAAAAAGTCATCGTTTTTGCTTTTGATGGTCGTTTTTATGAGCTATTGCCCATAGTTTTGAGGTTCTAGGGCGATTTACATGTTTGAGAGGTATAACCAAAGAGTCATATTTTTTTCTTCTTATGGCCGCTTTCATGAGCTATTGCCCATAGTTTAGGGGTTCTAGGGCGATTAACATCTTGAGAGGTATGACCAAAAAATTGTCGTTTTTGCATTTTATGGACGTTTTCATGAGCTATTGCCCATAGTTTAGGGGTTCTAGGGCGATTTACATGTTTGAGATGTATGACCAAAAATTCGTCTTTTTGTGTTTTATGACCGTTTTCATGAGCTATTGCCGACGGTTTTTCGTTACAAGGGTGATTTACATGTTTGAGAGGTATGCCCAAAAAGTCATAGTTTTTGCTTTTTATTGTCGTTTTCATGAGCTATTGCCAACAGTTTAGGGGTTCTAGGGCGATTTACATGTTTGAGAGGTATGACCAAAGACTCGTCGATTTTGCATTTTATGGTCGTTTTCATGTGCTATTGCCCATAGTTTTGGGTTCTAGGGTGATTTACATGTTTTAGAGTTATGACCAGAAACTCGTCTTTTGTGCGTTTTATGGACATTTTCATGAGTTATTGCCCACAGTTTTGGGGTTCCAGGGCAATTTACATGTTTGGGAGTATGAGCAAAAACTCATCTTTTTGCGTTTTATGACCGTTTTCATGAGCTATTGCCCATAGTTTAGGGGTTCTAGGGCGATTTACATCTTTGAAAGGTATAGACCAAAAAAGTCGCTGTTTTTGTGTTCTATGGACAATTTCATGAGCTATTGCCCATAGTTTTTGGGTTCTAGGTCGATTTACATGTTTGGGAGGTATAAGCAAAAACTCGTATTTTTAAGTTTCATGGAAATTTCATGAGCTATTGCCCATAATTTTGTGGTTCCAAGGCGATTTACATGTTTGGGAGATATGAGAAAAAACCCGTCTTTTTGCGTTTTATGCCTGTTTTCATGAGTTATTGCCCACAGTTTTGGGGTTTTAGGGCGATTTACATGTTTGAGAGGTATGACCAAAAAGTCATCGTTTTTGCTTTTGATGTTCGTTTTTATGAGCTATTGCCCATAGTTTTGGGGTTCTAGGGCGATTTACATGTTTGAGAGGTATGACCAAAAAGTCATAGTTTTTGCTTTTTATGGCCGTTTTAATGAGCTATTGCCCACAGTTTTGGGGTTCTAGGGCGATTTACATCTTTGAGAGGTATGACCAAAAACTCGTCATTTTTCTGTTTATGGCCGTTTTCATGAGCTATTCCCCATATTTTAGGGGTTCCAGGGCGATTTATATGTTTGAGAGGTATGCCCAAAAACTCGTCTTTTTGTGTTTTATGACCGTTTTCATGAGCTATTGCCCATAGTTTTGGGTTTCAAGGGTGATTTGCATGTTTTAGAGGTATGCCCAAAAAGTCATAGTTTTTGCTTTTTATTGCCGTTTTCATGAGCTATTGCCTAGAGTTTAGGGGTTCTAGGGCGATTTACATGTTTCAGAGGTATGCCCAAAAAGTTGTCGTTTTTGCATTTTATGGCCGTTTTCATGAGCAATTGTCCATAGTTTTGGGTTCTAGGGTGATTTACATGGTTTAGAGTTATGACCAATAACTCATCTTTTTGCGTTTTATGGACATTTTGATGAGCTATTGTCCACAGTTTTGGGGTTCCAGGGCGATTTACATGTTTGGGAGGTATGAGCAAAACCCCGTCTTTTTGCGTTTTATGGCTATTTTCATGAGTTATTGCCCATAGTTTTGGGGTTCTAGGGCGATTTACATGTTTGAGAGGTATGTCCAAAAAGTCGTATTTTTTGCTTTTTATGGCCGTTTTCATGTGCTATTGCCCATAGTTTAGGGGTTCTAGGGCGATTAACATCTTGAGAGGTATGACCAAAAACTCGTCGTTTTTGCATTTTATGGACTTTTTCATGAGCTACTGCCCATAGTTTAGGGGTTGTAGGTCGATTTACATGTTTGAGAGGTATGTCCAAAAATTCATCTTTTTGTGTTTTATGACCGTTTTCATGAGCTATTGCCGACGGTTTTTGGGTACAAGGGCGATTTACATGTTTGACAGGTATGCCCAAAATGTCGGTGTTTTTGCTTTTTATTGAAGTTTTCATGAGCTATTGCCAACAGTTTAGGTGTTCTAGGGCGATTTACATGTTTGAGAGGTATGACCAAAAATTCATAGTTTTTGCTTTTTTATGGCCGTTTTCATGAGCTATTGCCCACAGTTTTGGGGTTCAAGGGCGATATACATCTTTGAGAGTTATGACCAAAAACTCGTCATTTTTATGTTTATGGCCGCTTTCATGAGCTATCCCCATAGTTTAGGGGTTCTAGGGAAATTTATATGTTTGAGAGGTATGCCCAAACACTCGTCTTTTTGTGTTTTATGACCGTTTTCACGAGCTATTGCCCACAGTTTTGGGGTTCAAGGGGGATTTACAGGTTTAAGAGGTATGCCCAAAAAGTCATAGTTTTTGCCTTTTATTGCCGTTTTCATGAGCTATTGCCTAGAGTTTAGGGGTTCTAGGGCGATTTACATGTTTTAGAGGTATGCCCAAAAAGTTGTCGTTTTTGCATTTCATGGCCGGTTTCATGAGCAATTGTCCATAGTTTTGGGTTCCAGCATGATTTACATGGTTTAGAGTTATGACCAATAACTCGTCTTTTTTGCATTTTATGGACATTTTGATGAGCTATTTTCCACAGTTTTAGGGTTCCAGAGCGATTTACATGTTTGGGAGGTATGAGCAAAACCCCGTCTTTTTGCGTTTTATGGCTATTTTCATGGGGTATTGCCCATAGTTTTGGGGTTGTAGGGCGATTTACATGTTTGAGAGGTATGTCCAAAAAGTCGTAGTTTTTGCTTTTCATGGCCGTTTTCATGTGCTATTGCCCATAGTTTAGGTGTTCTAGGGCGATTTACATCTTTGAGAAGTATGACCAAAATCTCATTGTTTTTTATCTTTATGGCCATTTTCATGAACTATTACCCATAGTTTAGGGGTTCCAGGGCGATTTACATGTTTGAGAGGTATGACCAAAAATTCGTCTTTTTGTGTTTTTTGACCGTTTTCATGAGCTATTGCCCACGGTTTTTGGGTTCAAGGGCGATTTACATGTTTGAGAGGTATGCCCAAAAAGTCGTAGTTTTTGCTTTTTATTGCCGTTTTCATGAGCTATTGCCCATAGTTCAAGGGTTCTAGGGCGATTTACATCTTTGAGAGGTATGACCAAAAACTCGTCGTTTTTGCATTTTATGGCCGTTTTCATGAGCTATTGCCCATAGTTTTGGGTTCCAGGGTGATTTACATGTTTTAGAGTTATGACCAAAAACTAGTCTTTTTGCGTTTTATGACCGTTTTCATGAGCTATTGCCCACGGTTTTGGGGTTCAAGGGCGATTTACATGTTTGAGAGGTATGCCCAAAAAGTTGTAGCTTTTGCTTTTTATGGCCATTTTCATGGGCTATTGACCATTGTTTTGGGTTCCAAGGTGATTTATATGTTTTAGAGTTATGACCAAAAACTCGTCATTTTTTGCGTTTTATGGGAATTTTCATGAGCTATTGCCCACAGTTTTGGGGTTCCAGGGCGATTTACATGTTTAGAGTTATGATCAAAAACTCGTCTTTTTGTGTTTTATGACCGTTTTCATGAGCTATTGCCCACGTTTTTTGGGTTCAAGGGCGATTTACATGTTTGAGAGGTATGCCCAAAAAGTCGTAGTTTTTGCTTTTTATTGCCGTTTTCATGAGCTATTCCCATAGTTCAAGGGTTCTAGGGCGATTTACATCTTTGAGAGGTATGACCAAAAACTCGTCGTTTTTGCATTTTATGGCCGTTTTCATGAGCTATTGCCCATAGTTTTGGGTTCCAGGGTGATTTACATGTTTTAGAGTTATGACCAAAAACTAGTCTTTTTGCGTTTTATGACCGTTTTCATGAGCTATTGCCCACGGTTTTGGGGTTCAAGGGCCATTTACATGTTTGAGAGGGAATGCCCAAAAAGTTGCACCTTTTGCTTTGTACGACCGTTTTCATGAGCTATTGACCATAGTTTTGGGTTCCAAGGTGATTTTTTTCGTTTTAGAGTTATGACCAAAAACTCGTCTTTTTTGCGTTCTATGGAAATTTTCATGAGCTATTGCCCACAGTTTTGGGGTTCCAGGGCGATTTACATGTTTTAGAGTTATGATCAAAAACTCGTCTTTTTGTGTTTTATGACCGTTTTCATGAGCTATTGCCCACGGTTTTGGGGTTCAAGGGCGATTTACATGTTTGAGAGGTATGACCAAAAAGTCGTAGTTTTTGCTTTTTATGGCTGTTTTCATCACCTATTTCCCACAGTTTAGGCGTTCCAGGGCGATTTACATGTTTGAGAGGTAAGACCAAAAACTCGTCGTTTTTGCATTTTATGGCCGTTTTCATGAGCTATTACCCATAGTTTTGGGTTCCAAGATGATTTATATATTTTAGAGTTATGACCAAAAACTCGTCTTTTTTGCGTTTTATGGACATTTTCATGAGTTATTGCCCACAGTTTTCGGGTTCCAGGGCGATTTACATGTTTCAAATTTATGGATAAAAATTCTTCTTTTTATCGTCTTATGGGCATTTTCATGAGTTATTGCCCATAGTTTTGGGGTTCCAGGCAATTTACATGTTTGAGAGGTATAGTCCAAAAAAAGTCGTCGTTTTTGTGTTCTATGGACATTTTCATGAGCTATTGCCCATAGTTTTTGTGTTCCAGGGCGATTTACATGTTTGGGAGGTATAAGCAAAAACTTGTCTTTTTAAGTTTCATGGACATTTTCATGAGCTATTGCCCATAGTTTTGGGGTTCTAGGGCGATTTACATGTTTGAGAGGTATGACCAAAACCCCGTCTTTTTGCGTTTTATGGCTATTTTCATGAGTTATTGCCCATAGTTTTGGGGTTCTAGGGCTATTTACATGTTTGAGAGGTATGACCAAAAATTCGTAGTTTTTGCTTTTTATGGTGGTTTTCATGAGCAATTTCCCATAGCGTAGGGGTTCCAGGGTGGATTACATGTTTGAGAGGTATGGCCAAAAACTCGTCGTTTTTGCTTTTTATGGTCGTTTTAATGAGATATTTCCCACTGTTTTGGGGTTCTAGGGCGATTTACATGTTTGAAATTTATAACTCAAAATTCTTATTTTTAGTGTCGTATGGCAATTTTCATGAGTTATTTCCCATAGTTTTGGGGTTCTATGTAAATTTACATGTTTGAGAGGTATGACAAAAAAGTCATCGTTTTTTTTGTTGCTTTTATGGTCGTTTTTATGAGCTATTGCCCATAGTTTTGGGGTTCTAGGGCGATTTACATGTTTGAGAGGTATGACTAAAAAGTCATAGTTTTTACTTTTGTTGGCCGTTTTCATGATCTATTGCCCACAGTTTAGGAGGTTTAGGGCGATTTACATTTTTGAGAAGTATGACCAAAAACTCATTGTTTTTTATTTTTATGGCCGTTTTCATGAGCTATTACCCATAGTTTAGGGGTTCTAGGGCGATTTACATGTTTGAGAGGTATGACCAAAAACTCGTCTTTTTGTGTTTTATGACCGTTTTCATGAGCTATTGCCCACGGTTTTTGGGTTCAAGGGCGATTTACATGTTTGAGAGGTATGACCAAAAAGTCGTAGTTTTTGCTTTTTATTGCCGTTTTCATGAGCTATTGCCCATAGTTCAAGGGTTCTAGGGCGATTTACATCTTTGAGAGGTAATTTTATGGCCGTTTTCTTGAGCTATTGCCCATATTTTTGGGTTCCAGGGTGATTTACATGTTTTAGAGTTATGAACAAAAACTAGTCTTTTTTTGTTTTATGACCGTTTTCATGAGCTATTGCCCACGGTTTTGGGGTTCAAGGGCGATTTACATGTTTGAGAGGTATGCCCAAAAATTTGTAGCTTTTGCTTTTTATGGCCATTTTCATGAGCTATTGACCATAGTTTTGGGTTCCAAGCTGATTTTTACCTTTTAGAGTTATGACCAAAAACTCGTCTTTTTTGCGTTTTATGGAAATTTTCATGAGCTATTGCCCACAGTTTTGGGGTTCCAGGGTGATTTACATGTTTTAGAGTTATGATAAAAAACTCGTCTTTTTGTGTTTTATGACCGTTTTAATGAGCTATTGCCCACGGTTTTGGGGTTCAAGGGCGATTACATGTTTGAGAGGTATGACCAAAAATTCGTAGTTTTTGCTTTTTATGGCTGTTTTCATCACCTATTTCCCATAGTTTAGGCGTTCCAGGGCGATTTACATGTTTGAGAGGTAAGACCAAAAACTCGTCGTTTTTGCATTTTATGGCCGTTTTCATGAGCTATTACCCATAGTTTTGGGTTCCAAGATGATTTATATATTTTAGAGTTATGACCAAAAACTCGTCTTTTTTGCGTTTTATGGACATTCTCATGAGTTATTGCCCACAGTTTTCGGGTTCCAGGGCGATTTACATGTTTCAAATTTATGGATAAAAATTCTTCTTTTTATCGTCTTATGGGCATTTTCATGAGTTATTGCCCATAGTTTTGGGGTTCCAGGCAATTTACATGTTTGAGAGGTATAGTCCAAAAAAAGTCATCGTTTTTGTGTTCTATGGAAATTTTCATGAGCTATTGCCCATAGTTTTTGTGTTCCAGGGCGATTTACATGTTTGGGAGGTATAAGCAAAAACTTGTCTCTTTAAGTTTCATGGACATTTTCATGGGCTATTGCCCACGGTTTTGGGGTTCTAGGGCGATTTACATGTTGGGGAGGTATGAGCAAAACCCCGTCTTTTTGCGTTTTATTGCTATTTTCATAAGTTATTGCCAATAGTTTTAGGGTTCTAGGGCTATTTACATGTTTGAGAGGTATGACCAAAAAGTCGTAGTTTTTGCTTTTTATGGTCGTTTTCATGAGTTATTTCCCACAGCTTAGGGGTTCCAGGGTGATTTACATGTTTGAGACGTATGGCCAAAAACTCGTCGTTTTTTCTTTTTATGGTCGTTTTAATGAGCTATTGCCCACTTTTTTGGGGTTCTAGGGCGATTTACAAGTTTGAAATTTATAACTCAAAATTCTTATTTTTAGTGTCGTATGGCCATTTTCATGAGTTATTTCGCATAGTTTTGGGGTTCTATGGAAATTTACATGTTTGAGAGGTATGACCAAAAATTCATCGTTTTTTTGCTTTTATGGTCGTTTTTATGAGCTATTGCCCATAGTTTTGGGGTTCTAGGGCGATTTACATGTTTGAGAGGTATGACCAAAAATTCATAGTTTTTTCTTTTGTTGGCCGTTTTCATGAGCTATTGCCCACAGTTTAGGGGGTTTAGGGAGATTTACATCTTTGAAAAGTATGACCAAAAACTCATTTTTTTTTCTTTTTATGTCCGTTTTCATGAGCGATTACCCATAGTTTAGGGGTTCCAGGGCGGTTTACAAGTTTGATAGGTATGACCAAAATTTCGTCTTTTTGTGTTTTATTACCGTTTTCATGAGCTATTGCCCACAGTTTTTGGGTTCAAGGGCGATTTACATGTTTGAGAGGTATGACCAAAAAGTCGTAGTTTTTGCTTTTTATTGCCGTTTTCATGAGCTATTCCCATAGTTCAAGGGTTCTAGGGCGATTTACATCTTTGAGAGGTAATTTTATGGCCGTTTTCTTGAGCTATTGCCCATATTTTTGGGTTCCAAGGTGATTTACATGTTTTAGAGTTATGAACAAAAACTAGTCTTTTTGCGTTTTATGACCGTTTTCATGAGCTATTGCCCACGGTTTTGGGGTTCAAGGGCGATTTACATGTTTGAGAGGTATGCCCAAAAATTTGTAGCTTTTGCTTTTTATGTCCATTTTCATGAGCTATTGACCATAGTTATGGGTTCCAAGCTGATTTTTACCTTTTAGAGTTATGACCAAAAACTCGTCTTTTTTGCGTTTTATGGAAATTTTCATGAGCTATTGCCCAAAGTTTTGGGGTTCCAGGGTGATTTACATGTTTTAGAGTTATGATCAACAACTCGTCTTTTTGTGTTTTATGACCGTTCTCATGAGCTATTGCCCACGGTTTTGGGGTTCAAGGGCGATTTACATGTTTGAGAGGTATGACCAAAAATTCGTAGTTTTTGCTTTTTATGGCTGTTTTCATCACCTATTATCCATAGTTTAGGCGTTCCAGGGCGATTTACATGTTTGAGAGGTAAGACCAAAAACTCGTCGTTTTTGCATTTTATGGCCGTTTTCATGAGCTATTACCCATAGTTTTGGGTTCCAAGATGATTTATATATGTTAGAGTTATGACCAAAAACTCGTCTTTTTTGTGTTTTATGGACATTTTCGTCAGTTATTGCCCACAGTTTTCGGGTTCTAGGGCGATTTACATGTTTCAAATTTATGGATAAAAATTCTTCTTTTTATCGTCTTATGGGCAATTTACATGTTTGAGAGGTATAGTCCAAAAAAAGTCGTCGTTTTTGTGTTCTATGGACATTTTCATGAGCTATTGCCCATAGTTTTTGTGTTCTAGGGCGATTTACATGTTTGGGAGGTATAAGCAAAAACTTGTCTTTTTAAGTTTCATGGACATTTCATGAGCTATTGCCCACGGTTTTGGGGTTCTAGGGAGATTTACATGTTGGGGAGGTATGAGCAAAACCCCGTCTTTTTGCGTTTTATTGCTATTTTCAAAAGTTATTGCCCATAGTTTTGGGGTTCTAGGGCTATTTACATGTTTGAGAGGTATGACCAAAAAGTCATAGTTTTGCTTTTTATGGTCGTTTTCATGAGTAATTTCCCACAGCTTAGGGGTTCCAGGGTGATTTACATGTTTGAGAGGTATGGCCAAAAACTCGTCGTTTTTGCTTTTTATGGTCGTTTAAATGAGGTATTGCCCAATTTTTTGGGGTTCTAGGAAGATTTACAAGTTTGAAAATTATAACTCAAAATTCTTATTTTTAGTGTCGTATGGCCATTTTCATGAGTTATTTCGCATAGTTTTGGGGTTCTATGGAAATTTACATGTTTGAGAGGTATGACCAAAAATTCATCGTTTTTTTTGCTTTTATGGTCGTTTTTATGAGCTATTGCCCATAGTTTTGGGGTTCTAGGGCGATTTACATGTTTGAGAGGTATGACCAAAAAGTCATAGTTTTTTCTTTTGTTGGCCGTTTTCATGAGCTATTGCCCACAGTTTAGGGGGTTTAGGGAGATTTACATCTTTGAAAAGTATGACCAAAAACTCATTGTTTTTTCTTTTTATGTCCGTTTTCATGAGCTATTACCCATAGTTTAGGGGTTCCAGGGCGGTTTACAAGTTTGAGAGGTATGACCAAAAATTCGTCTTTTTGTGTTTTATGACCGTTTTCATGAGCTATTGCCCACAGTTTTTGGGTTCAAGGGCGATTTACATGTTTGAGAGGTATGAACAAAAAGTCGTAGTTTTTGCTTTTTATTGCCGTTTTCATGAGCTATTGCCCATAGTTCAAGGGTTCTAGGGCGATTTACATCTTTGAGAGGTATGACCAAAAACTCGTCGTTTTTGCATTTTATGGCCGTTTTCATGAGCTATTGCCCATAGTTTTGGGTTCTAGGGTGATTTACATGTTTTAGATTTATGACCAAAAACTAGTCTTTTTGCGTTTTATGACCGTTTTCATGAGCTATTGCCCATGGTTTTGGGGTTCAAGGGCGATTTACATGTTTGAGAGGTATGCCCAAAAAGTTGTAGCTTTTGCTTTTTATGGCCATTTTCATGAGCTATTGACCATAGTTTTGGGTTCCAAGGTGATTTTACCTTTAGAGTTATGACCAAAACTTCGTCTTTTTGCTTTTATGGAAATTTTCATGAGCTATTGCCACAGTTTTGGGGTTCCGGTGATTTACATGTTTTAGAGTTATGATCAAAAACTCGTCTTTTTGTGTTTTATGACCGTTTTCATGAGCTATTGCCCAGTTTTGGGGTTCAACGGTTTACATGTTTGAGAGGTATGACCAAAATTCGTAGTTTTGCTTTTATATTGTTTTCATCACCTATTTCCCATAGTTTAGGTGTTCTAGGCGATTTACATGTTTGAGAGGTAAGACCAAAACTCGTCGTTTTGCATTTTATGGCCGTTTTCGTGAGCTATTACCCATAGTTTTCGGTTCCAAGATGATTTATATATTTTAGAGTTATGACCAAAAACTTCGTCTTTTTGCGTTTATGGACATTTTCATGAGTTATTGCCCACATTTTCGGGTTCCAGGGCGATTTACATGTTTCAAATTTATGGATAAAAATTCTTCTTTTTATCGTCTTATGGGCATTTTCATGAGTTATTGCCCATAGTTTTGGGGTTCCAGGCAATTTACATGTTTGAGAGGTATAGTCCAAAAAAAGTCGTCGTTTTTGTGTTCTATGGACATTTTCATGAGCTATTGCCCATAATTTTTGTGTTCCAGGGCGATTTACATGTTTGGGAGGTATAAGCAAAAACTTGTCTTTTTAAGTTTCATGGACATTTTCATGGGCTATTGCCCACGGTTTTGGGGTTCTAGGGCGATTTACATGTTGGGGAGGTATGAGCAAAACCCCGTCTTTTTGCGTTTTATTGCTATTTTCATTAGTTATTGCCCATAGTTTTGGGGTTCTAGGGCTATTTACATGTTTGAGAGGTATGACCAAAAATTCATAGTTTTTGCTTTTTATGGTCGTTTTCATGAGTAATTTCCCACAGCTTAGGGGTTCCAGGGTGATTTACATGTTTGAGAGGTATGGCCAAAAACTCGTCGTTTTTTCTTTTTATGGTCGTTTTAATGAGCTATTGCCCACTTTTTTGGGGTTCTAGGGCGATTTACAAGTTTGAAATTTATAACTCAAAATTCTTATTTTTAGTGTCGTATGGCCATTTTCATGAGTTATTTCGCATAGTTTTGGGGTTCTATGGAAATTTACATGTTTGAGAGGTATGACCAAAAATTCATCGTTTTTTTTGCTTTTATGGTCGTTTTTATGAGCTATTGCCCATAGTTTTGGGGTTCTAGGGCGATTTACATGTTTGAGAGGTATGACCAAAAATTCATAGTTTTTTCTTTTGTTGGCCGTTTTCATGAGCTATTGCCCACAGTTTAGGGGGTTTAGGGAGATTTACATCCTTTAAAAGTATGACCAAAAACTCATTGTTTTTTCTTTTTATGTCCGTTTTCATGAGCTATTACCCATAGTTTATGGGTTCCAGGGCGGTTTACAAGTTTGAGAGGTATGACCAAAAATTCGTCTTTTTGTGTTTTATGACCGTTTTCATGAGCTATTGCCCACAGTTTTTGGGTTCAAGGGCGATTTACATGTTTGAGAGGTATGACCAAAAAGTCGTAGTTTTTGCTTTTTATTGCCGTTTTTATCAGCTATTGCCCATAGTTCAAGGGTTCTAGGGCGATTTACATCTTTGAGAGGTATGACCAAAAACTCGTCGTTTTTGCATTTTATGGCCGTTTTCATGAGCTATTGCCCATAGTTTTGGGTTCCAGGGTGATTTACATGTTTTAGAGTTATGAACAAAAACTAGTCTTTTTGCGTTTTATGACCGTTTTCATGAGCTATTGCCCACGGTTTTGGGGTTCAAGGGCGATTTACATGTTTGAGAGGTATGCCCAAAAATTTGTAGCTTTTGCTTTTTATGGCCATTTTCATGAGCTATTGACCATAGTTTTGGGTTCCAAGCTGATTTTTACCTTTTAGAGTTATGACCAAAAACTCGTCTTTTTGCTTTATGGAAATTTTCATGAGCTATTGCCACAGTTTTGGGGTTCAGGTGATTTACATGTTTTAGAGTTATGATAAAAAACTCGTCTTTTTGTGTTTTATGACCGTTTTAATGAGCTATTGCCCACGGTTTTGGGGTTCAAGGGCGATTACATGTTTGAGAGGTATGACCAAAAATTCGTAGTTTTTGCTTTTTATGGCTGTTTTCATCACCTATTTCCCATAGTTTAGGCGTTCCAGGGCGATTTACATGTTTGAGAGGTAAGACCAAAAACTCGTCGTTTTCGTGTTTTATGGTCGTTTTCATGAGTTATTGCCCATAGTTTTGGGTTCCAAGATGATTTATATATTTAGAGTTATGACCAAAACTTCGTTTTTTGCGTTTATGGACATTTCATGAGTTATTGCCCAGTTTTGGGTTCCAGGCGATTTACATGTTTCAAATTTATGGATAAAAATTCTTCTTTTTATCGTCTTATGGGCATTTTCATGAGTTATTGCCCATAGTTTTGGGGTTCCAGGCAATTTACATGTTTGAGAGGTATTGTCCAAAAAAAGTCGTCGTTTTTGTGTTCTATGGATATTTTCATGAGCTATTGCCCATAGTTTTTGTGTTCCAGGGCGATTTACATGTTTGGGAGGTATAGGCAAAAACTTGTCTTTTTAAGTTTCATGGACATTTTCATGAGCTATTGCCCACGGTTTTGGGGTTCTAGGGCGATTTACATGTTGGGGAGGTATGAGCAAAACCCCGTCTTTTTGCGTTTTATTGCTATTTTCATAAGTTATTGCCAATAGTTTTAGGGTTCTAGGGCTATTTACATGTTTGAGAGGTATGACCAAAAAGTCGTAGTTTTTGCTTTTTATGGTCGTTTTCATGAGTTATTTCCCACAGCTTAGGGGTTCCAGGGTGATTTACATGTTTGAGACGTATGGCCAAAAACTCGTCGTTTTTTCTTTTTATGGTCGTTTTAATGAGCTATTGCCCACTTTTTTGGGGTTCTAGGGCGATTTACAAGTTTGAAATTTATAACTCAAAATTCTTATTTTTAGTGTCGTATGGCCATTTTCATGAGTTATTTCGCATAGTTTTGGGGTTCTATGGAAATTTACATGTTTGAGAGGTATGACCAAAAAGTCATCGTTTTTTTTTGCTTTTATGGTAGTTTTTATGAGCTATTGCCCATAGTTTTAGTGTTCTAGGGCGATTTACATGTTTGAGAGGTATGACCAAAAAGTCATAGTTTTTTCTTTTGTTGGCCGTTTTCATGAGCTATTGCCCACAATTTAGGGGGTTTAGGGAGATTTACATCTTTGAAAAGTATGACCAAAACCTCATTGTTTTTTCTTTTTATGGCCGTTTTCATGAGCTATTACCCATAGTTTAGGGGTTCCAGGGCGATTTACATGTTTGAGAGGTATGACCAAAAATTCGTCTTTTTGTGTTTTATGACCGTTTTCATGAGCTATTGCCCACGGTTTTTGGGTTCAAGGGCGATTTACATGTTTGAGAGGTATGACCAAAAAGTCGTAGTTTTTGCTTTTTATTGCCGTTTTCATGAGCTATTGCCCATAGTTCAAGGGTTCTAGGGCGATTTACATCTTTGAGAGGTATGACCAAAAACTCGTCGTTTTTGCATTTTATGGCCGTTTTCATGAGCTATTGCCCATAGTTTTGGGTTCCAGGGTGATTTACATGTTTTAGAGTTATGAACAAAAACTAGTCTTTTTGCGTTTTATGACCGTTTTCATGAGCTATTGCCCACGGTTTTGGGGTTCAAGGGCGATTTACATGTTTGAGAGGTATGCCCAAAAATTTGTAGCTTTTGCTTTTTATGGCCATTTTCATGAGCTATTGACCATAGTTTTGGGTTCCAAGCTGATTTTTACGTTTTAGAGTTATGACCAAAAACTCGTCTTTTTTGCGTTTTATGGAAATTTTCATGAGCTATTGCCCACAGTTTTGGGGTTCCAGGGTGATTTACATGTTTTAGAGTTATGATCAAAAACTCGTCTTTTTGTGTTTTATGACCGTTTTCATGAGCTATTGCCCACGGTTTTGGGGTTCAAGGGCGATTTACATGTTTGAGAGGTATGACCAAAAATTCGTAGTTTTTGCTTTTTATGGCTGTTTTCATCACCTATTTCCCATAGTTTAGGTGTTCCAGGGCGATTTACATGTTTGAGAGGTAAGACCAAAAACTCGTCATTTTTGCATTTTATGGCCGTTTTCATGAGCTATTACCCATAGTTTTGGGTTCCAAGATGATTTATATATTTTAGAGTTATGACCAAAAACTCGTCTTTTTTGCGTTTTATGGACATTTTCATGAGTTATTGCCCACAATTTTCGGGTTCCAGGGCGATTTACATGTTTCAAATTTATGGATAAAAATTCTTCTTTTTATCGTCTTATGGGCATTTTCATGAGTTATTGCCCATAGTTTTGGGGTTCCAGGCAATTTACATGTTTGAGAGGTATAGTCCAAAAAAAGTCGTCGTTTTTGTGTTCTATGGACATTTTCATGAGCTATTGCCCATAATTTTTGTGTTCCAGGGCGATTTACATGTTTGGGAGGTATAAGCAAAAACTTGTCTTTTTAAGTTTCATGGACATTTTCATGGGCTATTGCCCACGGTTTTGGGGTTCTAGGGCGATTTACATGTTGGGGAGGTATGAGCAAAACCCCGTCTTTTTGCGTTTTATTGCTATTTTCATAAGTTATTGCCCATAGTTTTGGGGTTCTAGGGCTATTTACATGTTTGAGAGGTATGACCAAAAAGTCATAGTTTTTGCTTTTTATGGTCGTTTTCATGAGTAATTTCCCACAGCTTAGGGGTTCCAGGGTGATTTACATGTTTGAGAGGTATGGCCAAAAACTCGTCGTTTTTTCTTTTTATGGTCGTTTTAATGAGCTATTGCCCACTTTTTTGGGGTTCTAGGGCGATTTACAAGTTTGAAATTTATAACTCAAAATTCTTATTTTTAGTGTCGTATGGCCATTTTCATGAGTTATTTCGCATAGTTTTGGGGTTCTATGGAAATTTACATGTTTGAGAGGTATGACCAAAAATTCATCGTTTTTTTGCTTTTATGGTCGTTTTTATGAGCTATTGCCCATAGTTTTGGGGTTCTAGGGCGATTTACATGTTTGAGAGGTATGACCAAAAAGTCATAGTTTTTACTTTTGTTGGCCTTTTTGATGAGTAGCCCACAGTTTAGGGGGTTTAGGGCGATTTACATCTTTGAGAAGTATGACCAAAAACTCATTGTTTTTTATTTTTATGGCCATTTTCATGAGCTATTACCCATAGTTTAGGGGTTCCAGGGCGATTTACATGTTTAGAGTTATGATCAAAAACTCGTCTTTTTGTGTTTTATGACCGTTTTCATGAGCTATTGCCCACGTTTTTTTGGGTTCAAGGGCGATTTACATGTTTCAGAGGTATGCCCAAAAAGTCGTAGTGTTTTCTTTTTATTGTCGTTTTCATGAGCTATTGCCCATAGTTCAAGGGTTCTAGGGCGATTTACATCTTTGAGAGGTATGGCCAAAAACTCGTCGTTTTTGCATTTTATGGCCGTTTTCATGAGCTATTGCCCATAGTTTTGGGTTCCAGGGTGATTTACATGTTTTAGAGTTATGACCAAAAACTATCTTTTTGCGTTTTATGACCGTTTTCATGAGCTATTGCCCACGGTTTTGGGGTTCAAGGGCGATTTACATGTTTGAGAGGTATGCCCAAAAAGTTGTAGCTTTTGCTTTTTATGGCCATTTTCATGAGCTATTGACCATAGTTTTGGGTTCCAAGGTGATTTTTACGTTTTAGAGTTATGACCAAAAACTCGTCTTTTTTGCGTTTTATGGAAATTTTCATGAGCTAATGCCCACAGTTTTGGGGTTCCAGGGCGATTTACATGTTTTAGAGTTATGATAAAAAACTCGTCTTTTTGTGTTTTATGACCGTTTTCATGAGCTATTGCCCACGGTTTTGGGGTTCAAGGGCGATTTACATGTTTGAGAGGTATGACCAAAAAGTCGTAGTTTTTGCTTTTTATGGTCGTTTTCATCACATATGTCCCACAGTTTAGGCGTTCCAGGGTGATTTACATGTTTGAGAGGTAAGACCAAAAACTCGTCGTTTTTGCATTTTATGGCCGTTTTCATGAGCTATTACCCATAGTTTTGGGTTCCAAGATGATTTATATATGTTAGAGTTATGACCAAAAACTCGTCTTTTTTGCGTTTTATGGACATTTTCATCTGTTATTGCCCACAGTTTTCGGGTTCTAGGGCGATTTACATGTTTCAAATTTATGGATAAAAATTCTTCTTTTTATCGTCTTATGGGCATTTTCATGAGTTATTGCCCATAGTTTTGGGGTTCCAGGGCAATTTACATGTTTGAGAGGTATAGTCCAAAAAAGTCGTCGTTTTTGTGTTCTATGGACATTTTCATGAGCTATTGCCCATAGTTTTTGTGTTCTAGGGCGATTTACATGTTTGGGAGGTATAAGCAAAAACTTGTCTTTTTAAGTTTCATGGACATTTTCATGAGCTATTGCCCATAGTTTTGGGGTTCTAGGGCGATTTAGATGTTGGGGAGGTATGAGCAAAACCCCGTCTTTTTGCGTTTTATGGCTATTTTCATGAGTTATTGCCCATAGTTTTGGGGTTCTAGGGCTATTTACATGTTTGAGAGGTATGACCAAAAAGTCGTAGTTTTTGCTTTTTATGGTCGTTTTCATGAGTTATTTCCCACAGCTTAGGGGTTCCAGGGTGATTTACATGTTTGAGACGTATGGCCAAAAACTCGTCGTTTTTTCTTTTTATGGTCGTTTTAATGAGCTATTGCCCACTTTTTTGGGGTTCTAGGGCGATTTACAAGTTTGAAATTTATAACTCAAAATTCTTATTTTTAGTGTCGTATGGCCATTTTCATGAGTTATTTCGCATAGTTTTGGGGTTCTATGGAAATTTACATGTTTGAGAGGTATGACCAAAAATTCATCGTTTTTTTGCTTTTATGGTCGTTTTTATGAGCTATTGCCCATAGTTTTGGGGTTCTAGGGCTGTTTACATGTTTGAGAGGTATGACCAAAAAGTCAGAGTATTTTCTTTTGTTAGCCGTTTTCATGAGCTATTGCCCACAGTTTAGGGGGTTTAGGGAGATTTACATATTTGAAAAGTATGACCAAAAACTCATTGTTTTTTCTTTTTATGGCCGTTTTCTTGAGTTATTACCCATAGTTTAGGGGTTCCAGGGAGATTTACATGTTTCAAAGGTATGACTAAAAATTCGTCTTTTTGTGTTTTATGACCGTTTTCATGAGCTATTGCCCACGGTTTTTGGGTTCAAGGGCGATTTACATGTTTGAGAGGTATGACCAAAAAGTCGTAGTTTTTTCTTTTTATTGCCGTTTTCATGAGCTATTGCCCATAGTTCAAGGGTTCTAGGGCGATTTACATCTTTGAGAGGTATGACCAAAAACTCGTCATTTTTGCATTTTATGGCCATTTTCATGAGCTATTGCCCATAGTTTTGGGTTCCAGGGTGATTTACATGTTTTAGAGTTATGACCAAAAACTAGTCTTTTTGCGTTTTATGACCGTTTTCATGAGCTATTGCCCACGGTTTTGGGGTTCAAGGGCGATTTACATGTTTGAGAGGTATGCCCAAAAAGTTGTAGCTTTTGCTTTTTATGGCCATTTTCATGAGCTATTGACCATAGTTTTGGGTTCCAAGGTGATTTTTACGTTTTAGAGTTATGACCAAAAACTCGTCTTTTTTGCGTTTTATGGAAATTTTCATGAGCTAATGCCCACAGTTTTGGGGTTCCAGGGCGATTTACATGTTTTAGAGTTATGATAAAAAACTCGTCTTTTTGTGTTTTATGACCGTTTTCATGAGCTATTGCCCACGGTTTTGGGGTTCAAGGGCGATTTACATGTTTGAGAGGTATGACCAAAAAGTCGTAGTTTTTGCTTTTTATGTCTGTTTTCATCACCTATTTCCCACAGTTTAGGCGTTCCAGGGCGATTTACATGTTTGAGAGGTAAGACCAAAATCTCGTCGTTTTTGCATTTTATGGCCGTTTTCATGAGCTATTACCCATAGTTTTGGGTTCCAAGATGATTTATATATGTTAGAGTTATGACCAAAAACTCGTCTTTTTTGCGTTTTATGGACATTTTCATCAGTTATTGCCCACAGTTTTCGGGTTCTAGGGCGATTTACATGTTTCAAATTTATGGATAAAAATTCTTCTTTTTATCGTCTTATGGGCATTTTCATGAGTTATTGCCCATAGTTTTGGGGTTCCAGGGCAATTTACATGTTTGAGAGGTATAGTCCAAAAAAAGTCGTCGTTTTTGTGTTCTATGGACATTTTCATGAGCTATTGCCCATAGTTTTTGTGTTCTAGGGCGATTTACATGTTTGGGAGGTATAAGCAAAAACTTGTCTTTTTAAGTTTCATGGACATTTTCATGAGCTATTGCCCATAGTTTTGGGGTTCTAGGGCGATTTAGATGTTGGGGAGGTATGAGCAAAACCCCGTCTTTTTGCGTTTTATGGCTATTTTCATGAGTTATTGCCCATAGTTTTGGGGTTCTAGGGCTATTTACATGTTTGAGAGGTATGACCAAAAAGTCGTAGTTTTTGCTT
This sequence comes from Avena longiglumis, assembly GCA_030063025.1. NCBI lineage: Eukaryota > Viridiplantae > Streptophyta > Magnoliopsida > Poales > Poaceae > Avena > Avena longiglumis. The sequence continues at coordinate 17,158,705 of CP125978.1, read as the reverse complement.
TTTATGGTCGTTTTCATGAGCAATTTCCCACAGCTAAGGGGTTCCAGGGCAATTTACATGTTTGAGAGGTATGACCAAAAACTCCTCGTTTTTGCTTTTTATGGTAGTTTTAATGAGCTATTTCCCACTGTTTTGGGGTTCTAGGGCGATTTACATGTTTGAAATTTATAACTCAAAATTCTTATTTTTAGTGTCGTATGGCAATTTTCATGAGTTATTTCCCATAGTTTTGGGGTTCTATGGAAATATACATGTTTGAGAGGTATGACCAAAAAATCATCTTTTTTTTTGCGTTTATGGTCGTTTTTATGAGCTATTGTCCATAGTTTTGGTGTTCTAGGTCGATTTACATGTTTGAGAGGTATGACCAAAAAGTCATAGTTTTTACTTTTGTTGGCCGTTTTCATGAGCTATTGCCCACAGTTTAGGGGGTTTAGGGCGATTTACATCTTTGAGAAGTATGACCAAAAACTCATTGTTTTTCTTTTTATGTCCATTTTCATGAGCTATTACCCATAGTTTAGGGGTTCAGGCGATTTACATGTTTGAGAGGTATGACCAAAATTCGTCTTTTTGTGTTTTATGACCCGTTTCATGAGCTATTGCCCAGTTTTTTGGGTTCAAGGGATTTACATGTTTGAGAGGTATGACCAAAAAGTAGTAGTTTTTTTTTTATTGCCGTTTTCATGAGCTATTGCCCATAGTTCAAGGGTTCTAGGCGATTTACATCTTTGAGAGGTATGACCAAAAACTTCGTCGTTTTGCATTTTATGGCCGTTTTCATGAGCTATTGCCCATAGTTTTGGGTTCGGTGATTTACATGTTTAGAGTTATGACAAAACTAGTCTTTTGCTTTTATGACCGTTTTCATGAGCTATTGCCCACGGTTTTTGGGGTTCAAGGCGATTTACATGTTTGAGAGGTATGCCCAAAAAGTTGTAGCTTTTGCTTCTTATGGACATTTTCATGAGCTATTGACCATAGTTTTGGGTTCCAAGGTGATTTTTACGTTTTAGAGTTATGACCAAAAACTCGTCTTTTTTGCGTTTTATGGAAATTTTCATGAGCTAATGCCCACAGTTTTGGGGTTCCAGGGCGATTTACATGTTTTAGAGTTATGATCAAAAACTCGTCTTTTTGTGTTTTATGACCGTTTTCATGAGCTATTGCCCACGGTTTTGGGGTTCAAGGGCGATTTACATGTTTGAGAGGTATGACCAAAAAGTCGTAGTTTTTGCTTTTTATGGCTGTTTTCATCACCTATTTCCCACAGTTTAGGCGTTCCAAGGCGATTTACATGTTTGAGAGGTAAGACCAAAAACTCGTCGTTTTTGCATTTTATGGCCGTTTTCATGAGCTATTACCCATAGTTTTGGGTTCCAAGATGATTTATATATGTTAGAGTTATGACCAAAAACTCGTCTTTTTTGCGTTTTATGGATATTTTCATCAGTTATTGCCCACAGTTTTCGGGTTCCAGGGCGATTTACATGTTTCAAATTTATGGATAAAAATTCTTCTTTTTATCGTCTTATGGGCATTTTCATGAGTTATTGCCCATAGTTTTGGGGTTCCAGGCAATTTACATGTTTGAGAGGTATAGTCCAAAAAAAGTCGTCGTTTTTGTGTTCTATGGACATTTTCATGAGCTATTGCCCATAGTTTTTGTGTTCCAGGGCGATTTACATGTTTGGGAGGTATAAGCAAAAACTTGTCTTTTTAAGTTTCATGGACATTTTCATGCGCTATTGCCCACGGTTTTGGGGTTCTAGGGCGATTTACATGTTGGGGAGGTATGAGCAAAACCCCGTCTTTTTGCGTTTTATTGCTATTTTCAAAAGTTATTGCCCATAGTTTTGGGGTTCTAGGGCTGTTTACATGTTTGAGAGGTATGACCAAAAAGTCATAGTTTTGCTTTTTATGGTGGTTTTCATGAGCAATTTCCCATAGCTTAGGGGTTCCAGGGTGGATTACATGTTTGAGAGGTATGGCCAAAAACTCGTCGTTTTTGCTTTTTATGGTCGTTTTAATGAGCTATTTTCCACTGTTTTGGGGTTCTAGGAAAATTTACAAGTTTGAAATTTATAACTCAAAATTCTTATTTTTAGTGTCGTATGGCCGTTTTCATGAGTTATTTCCCATTGTTTTGGGGTTCTATGGAAATTTACATGTTTGAGAGGTATGACCAAAAAGTCATCGTTTTTTTGCTTTTATGGTCGTTTTTATGAGCTATTGCCCATAGTTTTGGGGTTCTAGGTCGATTTACATGTTTGAGAGGTATGACCAAAAAGTCATAGTTTTTACTTTTGTTGGCCGTTTTCATGAGCTATTGCCCACAGTTTAGGGGGTTTAGGGCGATTTACATCTTTGAGAAGTATGACCAAAAACTCATTGTTTTTTATTTTTATGGCCATTTTAATGAGCTATTACCCATAGTTTAGGGGTTCCAGGGCGATTTACATGTTTGAGAGGTATGACCAAAAATTCGTCTTTTTGTGTTTTATGACCGTTTTCATGAGCTATTGCCCACGGTTTTTGGGTTCAAGGGAGATTTACATGTTTGAGAGGTATGCCCAAAAAGTCGTAGTTTTTGCTTTTTATTGCCGTTTTCATGAGCTATTGCCCATAGTTCAAGGGTTCTAGGGCGATTTACATCTTTGAGAGGTATGACCAAAAACTCGTCGTTTTTGCATTTTATGGCCGTTTTCATGAGCTATTGCCCATAGTTTTCGGTTCCAGGGTGATTCAGATGTTTTAGAGTTATGACCAAAAACTAGTCTTTTTGCGTTTTATGACCGTTTTCATGAGCTATTGTCCACGGTTTTGGGGTTCAAGGGCGATTTACATGTTTGAGAGGTATGCCCAAAAAGTTGTAGCTTTTGCTTTTTATGGCCATTTTCATGAGCTATTGACCATAGTTCTGGGTTCCAAGCTGATTTTTACGTTTTAGAGTTATGACCAAAAACTCGTCTTTTTTGCGTTTTATGGAAATTTTCATGAGCTATTGCCCACAGTTTTGGGGTTCCAGGGTGATTTACATATTTTAGAGTTATGATCAAAAACTCGTCTTTTTGTGTTTTATGACCGCTTTCATGAGCTATTGCCCACGGTTTACATGTTTGAGAGGTATGACCAAAAAGTCATAGTTTTTTCTTTTGTTGGCCGTTTTCATGAGCTATTGCCCACAGTTTAGGGGGTTTAGGGAGATTTACATCTTTGAAAAGTATGACCAAAAACTCATTGTTTTTTCTTTTTATGGCCGTTTTCATGAGCTATTACCCATAGTTTTGGGTTCAAGATGATTTATATTTTAGAGTTATGACCAAAACTTCGTCTTTTTGCTTTTATGGACATTTTCATGAGTTATTGCCCACAGTTTTTGGGTTCCAGGCGATTTACATGTTTCAAATTTATGGATAAAATTCTTCTTTTATCGCCTTATGGGCATTTTCATGAGTTATTGCCCATAGTTTTGGAGTTCGAGCAATTTACATGTTTGAGAGGTATAGTCCAAAAAAAGTCGTTTTGTGTTATGGACATTTTCATGAGCTATTGCCCATAGTTTTTTGTGTTCTAGGCAATTTACATGTTTGGGAGGTATAAGCAAACACTTGTCTTTTTAAGTTTCATGGACATTTTCATGGGCTATTGCCCACGGTTTTGGGGTTCTAGGGCGATTTACATGTTGGGGAGGTATGAGCAAAACCCCGTCTTTTTGCGTTTTATTGCTATTTTCATAAGTTATTGCCCATAGTTTTGGGGTTCTAGGGCTATTTACATGTTTGAGAGGTATGAACAAAAAGTCATAGTTTTTGCTTTTTATGGTCGTTTTCATGAGTAATTTCCCACAGCTTAGGGGTTCCAGGGTGATCTACATGTTTGAGAGGTATGGCCAAAAACTCGTCGTTTTAATGAGCTATTGCCCACTTTTTTGGGGTTCTAGGGCGATTTACAAGTTTGAAATTTATAACTCAAAATTCTTATTTTTAGTGTCGTATGGCCATTTTCATGAGTTATTTCGCATAGTTTTGGGGTTCTATGGAAATTTACATGTTTGAGAGGTATGACCAAAAATTCATCGTTTTTTTGCTTTTATGGTCGTTTTTATGAGCTATTGCCCATAGTTTTGGATGGCGATTTATATGTTTGAGAGGTATGA